>VDFB02328782.1:0-128214 GCA_007258455.2 Sequoia sempervirens | reverse complement strand
TGTCTTCCTGCGGTCTTCCTTTCACATGCGCCTAAACGAACTTGCGCTAGGTAGAGCCCACGACCCTTTCTTTCCATCATAGGTGTAAGGCGTGCCTAAGCATCGTTTACGCCGGTAGCATGTAAACAAACATTGGTAGTGACTCAGGGAAAATTTCATAGACTTCTGACAGTAAAATTATGAAGGATCATGTTAAAATATGGCTTTTGTGGGTCAGGTGCGAAACAATAGTCAACGATGGTGGATCAAAATAATTGAACATGGGCGCAGTAGCATATTTAAAAATCTAGTTTGTTGATCTTCGACTGATGGTAAATTGACATGGTTGATCCCATAAAGAAATGCACCTCTCCAATAATCATGAATTGTGAAAACATCACCAAGATGGAGAGTGGCATGAGGCCTAGACATGCAACCAATCAACGACGTTCTAAATGCGATGTATTGATTAAGACATTTAAAGATTATTAGGAAGTAGGAGGTCCTTGCAAGAGAAACTGCATGAACCACTGATCAACTTATGCATGGAGTATTTGAAGGTTGATGAAATGTCATGATAGAAGTCGCTCATTGAATTTGGAACCATTATTTACGCAGAGAGATGTGATGTCGGTAAGTTAGTAATGGTTGATATGATTCCTCCACAGGCCAGGTCTTGAAGTAGCAATCATTCAATGGTGTGGATCCCACATTGTCTTGGGTCATTCATCTTCGACACCAAGTCAAAGGCCCCCCATGCCATCTCTTCAAATGACGGTGTCCTTCTTCCATGTGGGGTCTGCGGGGCACTCGGCCAGTTTGGGAGCTCACCATTCTTCTAGGTGGATTTCTTGTGGATGCCACCCACATCTCTCTACCCAATGAAATTTCTCCATGAGGGTCCCAATGCCTACAAGGCCATCTAAACAACTTTCTTCTAGACCGCTGTTGAACTATCCTCTCCTCCCTTAGGGACCTGTTGGTCTTCTAAGTGCGCCTTATTTCAAGACTTGGTGGTTTAGAATTAAAATATGTTGTTTAGATTTGCTCAAACCACTCAATATATAATGCTACTAGACATGGATCTACAAGTTTACTCCACTTAATGTTCGTATGGCCAATATCTTCTCCTGTGCTTAGAATTGTCGGATTATGTGGGGTAGTTTAAGGTTTTTCATGGAGGTCTCATCTATGATGGTGTTATACAATGATGTTATTTGTTGACTCTAGATATATATATGTATTCAGATTCCCACTGCCTTGTGATATTTTAAAGAATTGACGGCTTCTATTCATCCCTTTATGTTGTGCAGGCCTTGTAATATGAACATCGATGGGCAAGAGGATGATGATCTTGCTACTTCTAAGAAGATTCCTGAGGATATGGTAAACTTCTCTTCATGATTGAACTCTAAGGCTTTATTTTAATCCTAGTTTTTCTCTAATGTAGGTTGAGGTTTATGAAGAAAGTGGTACAAATTGAGACTTACTGAAATGGTTCACACATTGATGCCCATCATAGATTGGGTATCGAGACCTATTAATGACATGAAGTTAGGGGGATATCCTCACTACTAAATACATAAAGAATCGAGTCAAGAGATAAGGATTTGCTTGCTCACACAATAGATGAAGAGGCGTTGTCAAGTGGGGAAAAGGGAAACTCTTTAGGGGACTTAGGAAGCATAAAGGACATTAGGAATCATGTCCAAAGTGAAATGCTTCAAGTCAAGCACACTTAAACAATGGGTGAATTATCAAAGAAGGACTGATCCACATGCGAATGCATGTTAAACAAAGACAATACCAAGAACATGAATGGTTGTTCACTTAAGTCAGAAAGAAGGAGGTTGTTTTATCTTTACTAGATGATCATGATCCATCAAGGGGTTGTCTCATCATATCAAGAGGTAGCTAATCCATCCCACAATGAGGAAAATCTATGAACAAGGCTTGTTGGATTCACTAAAATATGTTGTGAAAACATCAAGTAGAAGGCAACTTCTAAACAGTTTCAGCTATAGCAAAAGGATAATCAACTAGAAGAAAAAATGCTACAACACCTGGGAACTAAAAGACAAAATAGGAATGAGACAAAAGTTGTATTTTAACTTGCTATATATATTGGGGGGTAGGTGAAACCATAGTGTAATCAAATCTGAGCCACACAATGCAAATTAATCCTAGCCATTCATTTGGGCTTTGGAAAACTATAAATAGGGGCTTTCCCCTCATTTGTAAATGGTTGGAGAACTGGTGTAAGGGCATTTTGTAGCAATAAAAAGCAACATTGCATGATTTATGGGTGTTTCTTTTGAGTTTGTTCATTATGCATGCATGGTTCTACTTCCATGTTAGTTTTAGTTATTATTTTCTTGAGTGGAAGTGATAATGGTGTTTGCTGTTACAGTATTTGATGAATTTTTAGCTCATGTTTTTTGTTGTTTGTTAATGATGAATCACTTTGTAAAGCTAGTCTGAGCTTCCTTACTTCATTGCTACAACTTAGTTAAATTTCATGTTCATGATGTGTGTGTGTGCAATATGAAAATCTACAGTCCTTAGAAGATTGCACTAGTTTTGTGTAACTATAGGTTCCTCTTGGCCAAGCAAAACCCAATTTAGGAAGTTTTTCTATTGTAGCAGCCTCCATGGTTGTTGTTCATTCATAGTTTATTTCTAGGAACTTCTCCCTTTCCTTTCCCTTTTTCCTTTTTTTTGTAGTGACTTTGAACAAGGTTCATTGCACATTGTAAAGCCAAATCTAAAGTTTAAATAGGAGTTCTAGACTACTATTTGAACTTGCAACAATTGAACAACAATTTCTACACCTTAAGAACTTCATTTGTAGACCCAACTTCCCACACTTCGTAACTCATCCGTAAGTCTGCCTTGTGATTCCAGTAAATCACATGAATCAATTGAGGTATTCCAGGCACTATCAAGACCTAACATTAGAGAGCTTGGGATAGTGTTCTATAATTTAATTGTGGAAGATTGTCTTTCAAGAGAGGTGATGCACCTATGCATTATCTATGTTGAGAAGTGCATAAAAACACATCAACAAAAATGGCGCTAGAAGGAGGGCATGGCATGTTGAGGCTATAAGGTTGAAAGTTGGAAGTTGAAAAGAGAACCTTGAAGAAGAAATCTAAGATAGGATATCTCACTATTCGCTAAAAATTTGAAATCAGAAAATATTTGAAGGCAAACAAATTTGAGTGTAGATGGAGCAACATGTGCAAATCAACATCACTCGGCTACATACAGATTTAAATAGAAGATTGAGGAGAAAATTGCAGCAATTTGCATTGGCAAACAAGTGTAGGATCCATGGCACTCATAGACACAATGAGTTGGGATGTTCAACATTCTTGGGCAGGGTTGAAAGAGTCTTGCGAGGAGAATTTCCCTTTTGGGAAATCTATCAACCCTTGGCTCTTGTAGACCCAGAAGAAGAAATGGTTAACATGGTAGCCAAGGCATTCAAGGAGCTGGTCCAAGAATGTTTGGGCAGCGAAGATGGACCAAGATTGGAGGATATATTGATGTCTAGTTGGTGCAGATTTCACAATGCACCTCACTCAAATTAACTTGTTCATCATGTGCAAACATTATCACTCAATCCAAGGGTTGTTTGAACAAGTTGGAGCATCCAAATTTCAATGAGGACGAGTCATCCCATGAGGCAGGAGAGCTGTCAATATTTGGAGGACAACAAAGTAAAGATGAACCAAGAAATTTGACATGAGTTGGTGCTGGGACAACAAACACAAAATCTGAAAATCAAAGAGAAGAAGTTGATTCCCTTGGGATAGCAAACAGTCTTGATGAAAAATCAACTAGAAAGAAGTTAGAAAGCTTTACCTCCATCAATAAAAGGTAGTCCTCCACTCACGACGAGGAGTTATTGAGAATTGAGGATAAACCAACGAAGTCAGTAGTAGTAGATGCTAGGACAACCAACACAAATGTTGAAGAACAAAGAGAGGAAGAGCTTGAAAGTATTGGTATAGCAAAGTTCCTTGATGAAAATTTGGTTATAACTAATTCAAAAGGCATTCCCTCCATCAATAAAAAGCATTCCTCCACTCAAAAAGAGGAACGGTTGGCCATTGAAGATGAATCAACAAATTTTGTAGCAGCGCATGTTGAGGCAGCTCATGAAGATACTAAAGAATGGAAAGAAGAAGAGGTTGACAACCTTGGGACAACAAAAAATGATGATGAAGGCATTAGTGAAATCAGATTAGAAGATCTCTCCTTCATGAATAACAGTGATCAAGCATCTAAAAATAAAGATTTGGAGGAGTGGGAACAATCATATGCCGCAATTTTCTACTCCCCAACTTCCTTCCTAAGTGATGATGAGGACCCAATAGTGGAAAGATACAACGAGATTGTCTCAAGACTCTTAAGGGACTGGTCAAAATTCAAACATCAAGTGGATTTGGAGGTGCTACTGCTATTGAATTGGTGCAGGCTCCATGATTTTCCACATTCAAAGTTCACATGTCAACTATGCCAAGAGGCAATCAAACAAGTTAAAGAACAAGTGGGACAACCTAGTGCATTTCTTCCTACAGGTACCTCATGAGCTGAAGCAGAAGTCCAAGAACTTGAACCAAGTTACAACTCAATTGAAGGCAACCCTCATGAAGGTGTTAAGACAACAACAAAAGAAGGACAACAACATAGTCCTGAGCCTTCAGTTGATGAACCAGAGTGAATAGGAGTGTTGTCCATTAGACATCAAGAGTCCATCCCTCTTATGGAACATCTATACGCAATAGATGATAGGTTGTAAGGAGGACTTTCAGAGATGAACCCTATGTCATACATTGATCCCCTTGATGGACTAGTATCTCTTCATGTTTTCCTCCCACTTAGAATCATGCCACAAGGGTATACCGACACTGAAGAAGAGTACATTCCAAAAAATGATAGTGATGAAGATATACTACTTGAACCTCCAGATGGTGAAACACAGGAACCTCCAGAATGGGATAGGAACTCCTTCTCTATCTATAGCGATAGTGATCAAGAGGAGACGAGTGGGTGCCATGATGAGATTCATGAACAACAAAGGGAAGAAGACATAGGTGGGGGTGTTTTGATGGCTGCTAATGAGCATGACCCACCTGGCCAATTGTAGGATCCAACTAGTGGTCCTTCTGTTGTGACTATTGCTAATCCCCTTTCATGTCCGGGGGGCTGCATTAGGAAAAATTCATCCATGTCATTATCTTCTGACGTTGGACATCATAAAATTAAGGTCAACACTCAGGGAAGGAGATTGGATGACATACTGACTTTTGAGGACAACAATCAAGTAGACATTGAGATTGTAGAAGATCAACAAGATGAGGTGTTCCTCCTTGAAGGGTAGCCAACGCAGGTTATGGACCCCATGCGAGACTTGGACGAGGTGTTTGTTGTCCCGTTCTCTTGACCTTATGCATGCTTAGGATCAGAAATGCCACACCCTCCACTGTGCCCACCTGATACTATTGATGCCATGATTGACGATGCGGTGCTCGCTCTTGATTGTCAAACATTGACACCTTCACATGGTGACATCCAGGTTCTATCGTTCCCTACTCCTATGAATATTTGTTATTGCACTTATTATTTTGATTATGGGAATGAGGGAAGACTAAATTTTTTTTGAGTTAACCATGGGTTTAATGAGCCTCCTCAATTGCTCATTTTTAATAAATGTGTGATTGAATTCGAATGTTGCAACATTAAACTTCTTTTTTTTTAATATAAAGATAAATATGCATGGTTCATAACTATAACTATTTACCGTATGCTTGTGCATGCCCTATGAATTCCAATGGGGGTGAACATTGATTTCCTTGCCTAAATATTGTGCTCTGTAAATATCTTTGTACATAGCTTTTTTTGAGTAATGTAAGTTTCATGTACATACCTTGGCTTCATGTACATATGCCTTTTTCCTACTTGTGTTAGGTTAGTTGGTTTGTTGTAGGATAGTTTTCTTTAGGGTAGTTTCTTTGTTGTTTTCTTTTGCTTTCTCGCTTTGGTTAGTTTAGGTTGTCCGCTTTCCATTCGCTTTATTTTTGTTTTTGTTGCTGCTTTGCTCGGGGTACCCCTGCCTTTCATTGGACACATATGTGCGCACAACAACCGTTCTTATTGCCTGAGGCTGTTCTATGTATTTCTTTGTCAAACTCTAATCAAGTTTTCAAAGTGGATAGTGAAGGTCCTCTGTTAGTGTTAAGTGATCTAGGTGTTTGATTCAAAGAGGATAACTCGTTGGTTGTTCTAATTCTGATGTTTTCTAAAATCTTCCATCTCTTACACATCTTAAGAATTCGATGGTCGTTGTAGGTCTTGTTACGAAGTCTAGTTAAGTGAAAAATATAAAATTTTGCTTCAACACCACTGTGATTCTCAACCCTAAGTGCGAGCTTCACTGCTTGTGAGTTGAAATAAAATATTCAAAAAGAGAAAATCAAAAAATAAAAGAAAGCATTAAAAATCAAAAGAAAGAAATTCAATCTTTTAGGGGGATTCGAGCAAATCTACCGGGGCTATGGAGGCCCAACCGGTAGTAGAGCAATTTTTGGGAGAATCACAGTGACAACCTCATTGGGGCTATGGACGCTTGACTGGCAGTGAGGCATTGTCCCAGATTCTTTTGGAGTTAGAATAAACTACATAGCTTAACTTGATGGAGCTTGGGTCCCTGTAGCAATTGAAGGATGGGAATTAACACAATTGCACACACTTGGATTTTCAACATACTGAAGGTTGGGTTGACTAGTGGTTTTGATCCTTTGGTTGAGCATCTGGTTTGTTTGCTCAAGCGTGAAAATCAAAACTTGATATTTTGGGTTTGTGATACTAGTTTGTTATTGAAATGCTTTGGAGCATTTCCCCCAATGAGTTGCCATTTGTTGTGCATGTTTTGTACACACACCTTGCCGAAGGCGGGACCCCCTCTCATGCTCTTGATGGGTTGTTTTTGCTCCAAACAGGCTGCTTTTCTCTCATCTTTCATTATGTACCCCTGTTTCAAAGCCCAAATCGGTTGTGAGCCTTAAAATGATTAATTTCATATTTGTCGAATTTACCTAGTTGAGCTTCACCAAGTCATTTCCCATTGCCAACTTAGCCCTGTAGGTTTCCCCTTGGTCTTTTCTTTCGTGTCTGTTGACACTTGCGGACCTGCATTCACAGGTTTCCCTTTGTTGTTCACCTCCGCATTCTTCCTTTTGCTTGATGTAGGGTCCCTGTGTCTGCCCAGTGGGTGGACCTCGCATCCATTTTAGCCGCTGCATCCTTCATGCTCCTTGAACCAGTAGTTGTGGGTCACCCTGGGCAAGACTCTCTTCTCGTTTTGTCATTATCACAATGCCCAACCTTTGAAACCTACCCACACGGTGGGCTCCGTAGTTGGTCCTTCCATCTTCGCCATTGCCTCAAAACCAACCTGACCCAATGTGCTTCAAAATTTCCTAAATCCAAACCTTGTGGGTCTTTGCGTACTACCTGCCCCAACCCAACCATCGCTGTCTAAATGGCTAAATTTGCACGTCACCCTATTTCATGGGACTCGCATTGACCCTTTCCTCAAGAGGAGACCTTCCGTCCGTAGGTGAATCCCAAAGTCCAAGTCCGCAGGCGAGTCCACCCACATGGCCCGCCACCTACGGGAGGCCGTTATCACAATGTTGTTTTGCAACGGCCACCCTTCGTTGCCTCCCCATTCCACAAGCCCGCAATCCATCGTTGCATAAGCCCTCTCACAAATCTTCCTGTGGCAATAGCTGTCTATCGTCCCGTTGTGGGAAAACAAAATCCTTGCCTAGGCCACCCGCATTACTCCACCTGTGGTTTCAAATGAAGACCTCTTGTGCAGATTTTGCAGATCCAGTAGCGGTCATTAATTTTTTGCTACCTTAACGACCTCCTTTTAGCCACCTGCTCTCTACCCTTTGCTCCTGTGTTGGTGATCTTACATCGGGTGGGGCCTGCCATTGCTCCCACCGTGCACATTTAGAAGTGACCTCCCTGTCGTGTGGATATCGCTAACACTGAGGTTGATCGTTCAATGGAAATATCTTAACCATGAACAACGTCAACATTTCTTGTGCCTGCAAACGTAGACCTTGTAGCTATGGTATGAATTCAGACCATGTGATATGCGAATTCACAAGGGCCCTTGGAAAAGTGGATGTAATTAAGATGATTGGGTGAGAGTCAATTCCCCACAGCATGGCTGACGAGATAGCAAATGATTAAAGAAATGAATGTTGTGAACTAGACAAAAATGAGATGAGAGGAAGAATGTGGCCTTCCATGACACAATCAAAATGGTCTCAAGGTGGCTAAGGCAATGTGTTTTGGTGATGAAGAAGAGGGACTTGTCATAAATAATGTTAATTTGCCCCCTTAGCGCCCTCTCGAGTTGATGAGGCTGGTTGCGGGCACGTGTATGCGGGCTTCTCTTCGAGAGGCTGCCTTTCATTTACCGTCTCTCAATGGCATTGCTTGGACTTCCTTCTGCATCACCACCTCTGTGACACACTCGGTTGTGGGTTTTGCTATGTGGGCATCCACTGGTTTGGTGTCATCTTCTTCATGACCTTCTAACGATGCCGCCCTACACTTCCTCATCTGCAACCTTCTCCAGAGCAGGCTCTGCTAACCCATCAACCATCCACTAGTAAAATTTGGCAAATAAATGACTACGTGACTAAAAATATTAGTCACATGAATAAAAATTTTAGTCACATGACTAACACTAGTAGTATTTGGAAAATAAATGACTTATTTGGTCATTTATTTGGTCATTTATAAGTGACTAATTTGGTCATCGGGTAAAATCACAACTGAATGACTAATATCAGACAAATAAAAATGACTAAATAAATGACTAATATCAGACAAACAAAAATGACTAAATAAATGTGCTCATTATTAAAATATAGGCCATAATTTTCATTTTAATAAACATACTCTAAAACCTTCATCAAGACCTTATTTTCAATCGCCCACCATAATTAATAATAAAATATTACAAATAAAATTATTAATAAATGTTTTTTGTGGAATAAATATTTTGTTTTGTGGTGTCATCATATGAACACCAAAGTTTCTTCTAAATTGATGAAAAACCACCAAATTATAAAAATTAACGAAAACCATAAGAGAACCTAAAAAACTAAAACCCAAAAACCTTGAAAACAAAAAAATAAGCAAAAGGAAGAGAAAAAACAAAAGATAAAAATAAGCAACCAAATAATCTAAGAGGAAAAAGGACCAATTTTTTTTTATAAGCATAATTTTCATTTTAATAAACATACTCTAAAACCCTAGTGAAAGCCTTATTTTCAATGTAGCTTGCCAAAATAGAGCAGTCAATCGAAACCTTATTTTCAAGGCAGCCCGACAAAATGGAGAAGTAAAGCGATGCTTGATTTTGGATTGCAACGTCTACCCATTTTTTCGCATTAGACACGATTTGTGCAGAATCTTGTGGTAAGTCACTTTCCATGGTTTCAGTTAATTTTACTTTTCAAATTTGTACGTGGTCAGGCCATATGATCCATATGATCCATTCTTTTTAATAATTTTACTAGCTTCTTGTTGACTAACAATGATTATGTTCTTTTTTAGGCTAATTATAGAAAAGCAGATCCATCTTGTGTTGCAGAAGTTAAGGATTTATATAGAGAACTTGGAATTGAGGTTTGTTTATTCTTTTCTTTTTTGTTATGAGATGTTAAAAGTGATATTTTCTTTTCGAAGTTTCCACTATCAAATTGCATAGTTCACATGAGAACTTACTTTATCTATAAAAATGATATTAAGGGACATGTAGATTGAGTTGTGTATACAAATTTTAGAATTTGAACTCTTAAAATTAGCTTCCACTTTCTGTGGGGACATGCAAATCACTTTTGAATTTGAGTGTAAAAAACAAAGTAGCATGTAAAGAAGAAGGATGAACAGTAATAAAGTGAAAATTGGCTCTTCTATCAACCATGTAGAGTACAATGAAAGGAGCGCAAGGATGGTAGGGGTTTAACATTTACAGTGCAGTGGAACAGGAGTTCAGTTGTGTAGAAGATGTCATCCTACTTTATTTGAGAACTCTTCCTGAATTCCCAAAAATAGGAGTTCCCAAATGATGCCAATAGATATTATAAATAGAAAACAAACAACAATATTTTCATATAAAAACAACAAGAGCTAATTCATAGGCCCTATGAAAATCTCTAACTTTTTGGCTCCCCTTTGATACTTTTTTGCATACTTACAAATTACATCTCCATGATTAATATCAACTAGAAGGGTTGAAAGGGCACATGTTAGTCTTTTCCATTTATTGGGCAATAAAGAGTTTGAAGTGACTGAATGAATCAAATGTAGCTCTTTACTCTAGATGCTTTATTCTCATTCGGTTATTAATATATCCAGATATAAACCATGATGACTTAAATCAAAACTAGAAGAAATATCATGAAAACTACAAGAAGAGATCAATGATTAGATGAATCATGGAAATGAAACCAACTCTATAAGCCACAACAAACAAAATATGCAATGCAAATGAGAATACAGGCCTTCAAAGGAGTTGTCATGGATAAAGAATCATCCTCCCTTAGATCTCTTGTGAGAATGCCTGAAAGCTCTTCAGTTATCCACAATATCCACATGCTATGAGCTTTGATACAAAGATTGTGCATAGTTCTTCAAAGCTTATTCAATTTGGTGCTATTATTTTTATCCTTTGATTCAGGCTTCAAACCAAGCCCTCTCATTAGTATTTGTCTTCCAGAACTGTCTAGAAGAGGGTAATCAAAATTAGTACTGGAATATCTAAAATTCGAAGATCCTTTCCCTCAAGCTGAAGCTTTGTTCCAACAAACTAGAGCTGAGACAAGTGAAGAACTAGTGGAAGGGAAGTTGAATGAAAATTGAGAGCAACTAAAAGCCTTCCTAAGAAAAGCACCCTTTCCACTATAACTGTCGGTTCTAGTGTCTCCTTGTTCATTTTTTCTGGCATCTCCTCATTTTTCATTTCTTGATGGAGAGCTTCTGAAAGAGGTGCAAGATGTTCTTCAATATCAACAATCAATGTTGAGATAAAATGGAAGCATTGCTCTTGCAAATAAGGTGCTAAATCATTTATCCTTGAAGGAGATTTATGTGCATGAAGAAAACTTAGGAGGTCTTCCAGAATATTCTTGGACCCCTTATCCATGGTATCTTTTATTTGACTAACCTAAGTTCAAAAATAAGTGTTAAGGCAACCAAACCAATCTTCATCATTTGTCATCATAAATCTAAAACTCAACCTAGGTAAATTAACACTTTTTAGGTCCCCTCTCTTGACAACCCAACCCTCACTAGTAGTTAATTTGTGCAAATGAGTTTCAACATCTTTGTAACTTGCCAAAGATGTAACTATGGCTTCAAGGCATTTACCAACCTTAACTCTAGTTGACCTCCACCCTCATGCTCTTGTTTCAATTCAGTTTCTTCCCAACCCTACAAATCACAAACTAATAAATGGTAAGCCTTGAAATCATGGAACAAAAAACTACAAGAGATAGAGCAAGCATACAACATTAAAATTGTGACTTGCAGCAATAAAGGAAAAGTAGTAGGCAGTTTGATATACAATCAGAAAAGGGAATTTTATGAGTCTACCTTAAGGAAGCAAATTAAACATTAAAAAAAATCATGCTTCAAATTCTATTTAAATGTTTAGTTGTACAGTAGATGTCATCCTACTTTGTTTGAGAACTCTTATTGAATTCCCAAAATAGGAGTTCCCAAATGATGCCAATAGATATTATAAATAGAAAACAAACAACAATATTTTCATATAAAAACAACAAGAGTTGATTCATAGGCCCTATGAAAATCTCTAACTTTTTGGCTCCCCTTTGATACTTTTCTACATACTTATAGATTACATCTCCATGATTAATATGGAATGGAAGGGTTGAAAGGGCACATGTTAGTATTTTCCATTTATTGGGAAATAAAGAGTTTGAAGTGACTGAAAGAATCAAATGTAGCTCTTTACTCTAGATGCTTTATTCTCATTCGGTTATTAATATCCAGCTATAAACCATGATGACTTAAATCAAAACTAGAAGAAATATCATGAAAACTACAAGAAGAGATCAATGATTAGATGAATCATGGAAATGAAACCAACTCCATAAGCCACAACAAACAAAATATGCAATGCAAATGAGAATATAGGCCTTCAAAGGAGTTGTCATGGATAAAGAATCATCCTCCCTTAGATCTCTTGTGAGAAAGCCTGAAAGCTCTTTAGTTATCCACAATATCCACATGCTATGAGCTTTGATATAAAGATTGTGCACAGTTCTTCTTAGTTTATTCAATTTGGTGTTATTATTTTTATCCTATGATTCAGGCTTCAAACCAACCCATCTCATTAGTATTTTTCTTCCAAAACTGTCTAGAAGAGGGTAATCAAAATCAGTACTAGAATATCTAAAATTCAAAGATCCTTTCCCTCAAATTGAAGCTTTTTTCTCGAAAAACTAGAGTTGAGTTGATCCAAGAACTAGTGGAAGGGAAGTTGAATGAAAACTGAGAGCAACTAAAAGCCTTCCCAAGAAAAGTGCCCTTTCCACTATAACTATCAGTTCTAATGTCTCCTTGTTCTTTTTTTTTCTGGCATCTCCTCATTTTTCATTTCTTGATAGAGATATTCTGAAAGTTGTGCAAGATGTTCTTCAATCTCAACAATCAATGTTGAGATAAAATGGAAGCATTGCTCTTGCAAATAAGGGCTAAATCATTTATCCTTGAAGGAGATTTATGTGCATGAAGAAAACTTAGGAGGTCTTCTAGAATATTCTTGGACCCTTCATCTATGGTATCTTTTATTTGACTAACCTCAGTTCAAAAATAAGCGTTAAGGCAACCAAACCAGTCTTCATCATTTGTCATCATAAATCTAAAACTCAACCCAGGTAAATTGACACTTTTTAGGTCCCCTCTCTTGACAAGACAACCCTCACTAGTAATTAATTTGTGCAAATAGGTTTAAACGTCTTTGTAACTTGTCAGAGATGTAACTTCAAGGCATTTACCAACTTTAACTCTCTCACACAGATCTACAAATCCATCAGCTATTATTTGTTTCATCCTACTAACAAATAGGCTTTCAAAAAGTTCATCCCATAGACTCTTTGAGTGCTTTAAAACAATCTCACACATGCATTGGCATGGAAACTCAACATTTTAACCAAAAACCATTTTTAGCCACTCCAAGCTCCCTTCAAATGCATCTAGATTGTCCAATGTTTCTCTGATCAATGTCTTATTCTTTGCAAGTTCCTTTCCACCTTTCACAAGATCAAGCAAATACTTTCCCACAAGCCTATATGTAGATATAATATCATCTACACATGTGTCAAGCCACGCTAAGCAAGAATTTGATATAAATTTTCTCAACAAAATCATCATGGTAGCTTGTAGCTTCTCTCTATGAGATTTCTACAACTGCACCTCATTGTCTAGGTTTGGAATCCCACCAAACAATTGTGATCTAGGTGGCACTGCCAACACAGTCTTATAAAAAAGAGGCAAATCATTTAGAACCTCCAAGAAGAGTTCCCTAGCCTGACATAGCGTTACCTATATGACTCTTACCACATTACAGAAAATGGAACTGACTGTCCCCACCTTATTTTGCATAAGCTTTATCTAGTACAATGTGCTCCCACCTATTATGTGGTTGGCTAAATCCTTTTCCAAAGCATTGGTTCCTTGCCCCCATTGGATTTTTAATTCTTTGCTACCTTGGTTGAGTTCTTGAGTTGCGTTAATGGAAAATTGGTTCATCAAATTTATATGAAGGCCAAGAACTTTTCCTCTGCCTTCACCTTTCTATTATTTTCTTTCATTGACTTGTTATAGGGAAAGGTTATATTTCATTTAAGTGATTTGATCTTGTTTGTTTGATGATTGGATAATGGTCCCATAATCTTGGTATACTAGCACAGTGGGTTCAATATCCATATATTGATTTGCCAAAAAGGTCTCTTTTGTTAGCATGGGCATCTCCAACATGGATCCTGATAGCAACCAGGAGCACCATTTAACCACACTTAGACAAATTTTACAAAAAATAGGCTTCAATCTCTCTATTCCTTCAATCCTCAAGCACTGTAGACAAGATATAAAACCATTTTTAGATACCCTTTAATGAATTCTAAAACATATCTCAAATTCACCATAGGTTGTTTTGGAACAACCTGCAAATTGCATTTGCTTTAAAGTTTGTAAAGCCTTTTCAACATATCTAATTTGTGTATATCCTGCAATTATTGTAGTCCATGAGACCACATTTCTTTGAGGCATTTTTTTGAACACTTCAAGTGCCTTGTCTATGATCCCACATTTAGCATACATGTTGGTGCAAGAGCACCTAAGCTTCCATTTTCAAATTTGAAGGTCATTGCATCTTAGTAGGTCATTTTAACATTTGAGGAGGTCATTTTATGTTAATTAGGTCTTGTGAGACCATTCACTATGAATTAGGATGATTTTAGAGTCAATTGGGTAAAAGAGACAAATTTTCATTTTTTTTGTAAAATTGCAAACTATCAAAAGTTGTTGCAAGTCATTTTTGTCAAGTTTTTCAAAATTGCTAAATATAGTGCAACATGAAAATTTTTGCATGTCTGAGGAAAATAGATGCTCCTCCATCGAACAACAAATGTGCATTGATAAATTGAATATATACTTGATATACTAATTTAAATGATAAATAAATATTAAACTGGAGACAACTAGATAATTGAATATTTTCAACAAATAATTGATACCAATATAAAGCCACAGAATCAGAGATCTTTCATTGATTTCCTTAAAATTATATCTGCAACATAGTCTTTTGAAATGGAAACATTATGGAAGCTTTATGTTGTCTATCTATGCCTATTCACCTACTATCTTCTCCTATATCCTTCTTTTGGTCCTGGTCTCTCTTATATACACGAGAGGCAACAAGCTTCAGACCAAAAGACACGACTCTTGATAGAAAAACATGATTTTGAACTTAATTTAAGAAACTAACACAATCATAAACATGTGTAACAATCTGTTAATCTCTGAGTAAAAGCTCATGGTCATCTAAGACTTATTCAAAGCTTTTATTGTATGATAGGTTCCACATCATTATCACCGACTGATTCTGACTGTTGCTCAGTTGTGCCCAGATTATTCACTACCCGATTTGTAAATAGATTGAAAGTTGAGAGGTGATCAATGTACCCCTATTTTGCATCAGTGTCGGCATTGGATGTAACCACCTTCATATCATACTCTATGTACATGAATTTCTCAATTTGTTTATGAGTATTCTACAAGACCATATCCTCATGGTTGATCTCCTGCAATGCAATTGTTAGAAACTCTGTAAATTTTGCTTTCCAATCATCCCTTTCTCAAAGATTCCCTGTATCATCATAGAGTGCAGGAACCAAATTAAAACAACTGAGGTCTTCTTTGATTCGTTCTTGATATTGGTTGTGGGATCTCACCAAGTCATTATATTTTGTAGTGTTTGGTCTTTCAGGATATGTTTACCCAGAAGTTCCTTCTTTTTATCAATCATTCTTCCTTGTAATTGGACATTCTCCTCTAGTGTTGATTGTATTTACTTAAATACACCCCAATAATCATTAAATTTCTTTATTAGCTTATTGAACCTCTCTTTGATTATCTCAGACACAACATTGTACTTAATGATTTTCACCTCTTTTTCCAGGGTTTTACACTTTTCTTGGGCTTTTAAATGGGATTTTTTCCAATAGGTTGCATCAGCTAATGCATCTAACACTCTCTTATCCTTTTCAAGCCATGGAGCATACAATTCTAGAGCAGAAGAGGAAGATGACTTCTCCATTTGATGTGATAACTATTTTTTCAATTTGTCATTCTCTTTGACAAATTTTTCAATTTGTGCTCTATTGAATTTTGCCACATTGACATTCAGTTTCTAAGGGATTAGTGTCCACAACTCTTTTGACCAAAAGGTGTCTAAATACTTGATTAGGATTTCCAATCACTGTTGACCTCTTCTCATGAGGGTATAGTGACCAAATAAGCAAGACATCCTCATTTGGATTGTACCTAGACCCTGAATATATCTTATCACTAGCTTCCTTTGATAAGTTCATTGTTGTATCCCCTCTTTTTCTGAAACTATTGAACACAATTGCTAAGCTCATGTCCCATCTTGGTAGAAGTAGTATCCCAAATTCTTGAAGTAATTCTCTACCTCTTTCATGAGTGATGGATTGCATTTCCCTGTCAACTTCCTTTTTCAATTCTTCTAAGGCATCAACTTCCATTTCAAGAGTAATGTCTTGCTCCTTTTGTATTATTTTCTTCCCCTTATACTTAAATACAAATGATTTGAACTCAGGAGTTTTAACAAAATCATTATCAGAAATGAATTCATGACCAACCTTGACCCTAATGTCATCGGATAACTCATCTGATGTTTCAAATTTTACAAGTTCCTGAGGGGGCTTATATTGTGTAATCACAAGGGCCTTTATTTTTTCCACTAGTTGCTCCTCTCCATCACTCTCCTCATCACTTCCTCCCTATTCATTGTTGGTTGATCCCACAAAGCTGGTTTAAAATTTTTGGGAGATTCTGATTTTTGCTGAAATCACATATTTTTAGAAAATATAATGATTTAATTCTTAAAAAGTTCCATTTAAAGCATTCCAATTGAAGAGGGTTTGACCAAACTACCTTAGATCAAACCCCTTTGGATAGAACCCCGCTATTTTTAAACCATACTTATAAAAAAGTCTCCTTTACACCTATCAAAATGTTGATAAAAAACCACTTTTGATTTACCTTTTGGGGGATCAAATGAATTCATTTAAAATTTATTTTTTGTAATTATGTAGTCCTTATTACAAGCTTCCCAAAAAGTATAATTTTAAATAAATTTAATTTTATTATTATATTTATTTTTTTATTTCTTGTGAATGTAGGGTTTTCACCAAAAATCAAGCTCTTTGTTCTGCACTTGTGGAAAAATAGCAGATTATCAAAAAAAAAAAATTGAAAAATATGAGTGCACTAGATATTGAAGTCCTTGATCCAATAGAAAAAAAAAAAAATCGATACACACAAAAAAAGTTATGCGTTATACAGTCATGCTATGTCTAAATTGTAATTGGTTTGACTTTGAAACTTGATTAAAGAAAAAATATTCAATAAAAAATGTAACTCATATGAGATGTATCAAAAATGTATGAGGGCACATTTTTTACTATTTCATTCATATGAGCAATAAGTTGCTCAATCCTAGCCAAGGGATCTTGTATATCAACAAATGCTTCTTTATATGATGGGACATTCTTTCTCTTCCATTCCTCTGCAAGCACAACTTTATTATATGAAACCATTCTCTCACCAGTGGAAGCTTCATCTTGGTTCCTGATCACATCATCAAGTGCAAACCAATGCTCATACCCTAAAATTTTTTGAGTTAGTCTTGCTTGATGAATAAATCTCTTTGCACCAAATTTCTTTCTTTCATACCTAAGAGGAAGGAGGTTGTAATGAGATAATTTAGCATAAATTTCTTCATATTCTTCAATGGCACATACTATGAAATCTCCAAAACAAAGAGTGCTAGGAAAGAGTAATTGTTTATTATGACTCTTGAGATTTTTAATATCAGACCTTGCTAATTGTCCTACTATTTCCAAATAAGCAACTCTGTTAGGAACCACTCGGGGTAGCAAATGTGGAACCTATTCAAATCCATAAACCCTTATTACTATGCAATCAGAGAAGGCATACCAATCTCCCCAATTATGGTTCACCTTGCCTCTCAGACTGTTTTCCTTTGGTCTCAAAAATCTCTGCACCTCAGGGGATAAAGTGTGATCATATGAATAGCCTAGCAACTTCATTAGTGGTTTAACAAAATATTCTTCAAAATATAAATAGTGAGACCTCTCACATAGACTATCTCATAGTGCAGTCTACATCTGTACAGGTTTAAAATTTTCATCTTTATCTATGTCTTTGATTCTTAATTCCTTACCCCACACATTTCTAGCATGTCCCTCATATAAAATTAAATGCATTAACAAGGAATAGTGTTTGAAATCTATGCAATTAGTGTTGTTTTTTATTCTTTCAAGCCCTTGATTTAGGGCATTCGCCAAATAGTTTGCATAGTTGAATGACCTAACATCTTTGCTTTGTATATCAACTACTAGAACCATCGGCACAATAGATATAAGTGGTGGAACCTACATTCCCAAGACTTGACCAACTGAGTAGTAGGTATATTGGAAATATTCTTCAAATAAATCTATATGAAATGGAGGGTTTTCATTGCTCAAAAATGTTCTGAGTTGACCTTGCTCATTCTTAGGTCTATGAAAAGCTAGCTTCCATCTCTTTTAACTAGTATCCATGCAATGATATTATGTTAAAAAGTATCTAATGGTGAATGGCATGTTCATGGGACCTTCTAATTGAAATACATTAGAGATCAGGTCTTGGGAGATAACAAGCATATCAACCCCATTTGGTGATTGGATAGTTCTTTTCTTGGCATTATATTGACTAGCCAGAGCTTTCACCAATTCTACGTTGATGAACATGTTTGGCACCATAAGTCTTCCTAAGTTCAGTCTCCATGGGTTACAGACTGGTTGAAATTTGAATTATTTTTTGTAGTGATACATAAAAAGCTCATAGCCCCGATGTGGCATCCAAACATCCCCAAGACCCCTATGTTTATCTAACAATTTACTTTCTTGAGCACTTCTTCTAGGTCTTGGCTCTGACCGCAGACACAGATCTATCAAGTCTTGGTTTAAATTCCTCTTTTCAGATTTTTGTTTCTTTGCCTTAGGTTTTTCCACATTTTCTTCCATTGCAAACTCTGAAAAAATGCAACTTTCTAGCTCAGAGTGGAGTACTTACGTGAATTTTTTCTTCTCCTAGCTTCATTGCATGAGAGCTTTGAGTTTTGTCCTTTCTACTTCTACCCTTAGCGTAGCCTTTCTGGTTTATGCAAATTTTATGATTCATTTGTGGTGCAATTCACCTTTTGTGTTGGCTCATTAATATACCACTTGCTTCAGTCTTGTCATCGGGGAGAGCATTGATGTTAAAAATCTCGACGATGCTTTTGACACCACATCAGCTAGTAGTAATCATTCATCTCTATATCATTGGGACCTTGGTTCGTTTTCCACCGATGGCCACCTTCTCCACCGATAAGTGTTTTTCTTTCGGTTTATCGGTAAGACATCAAACAATGTTACCTTGATGCATCCTAGCTTCACTGATAAGTGTTAGACTTTGATACCTCGTGATTATATCAGACTATTGGGGGAGCTTCATCATTCATTCCGTCGATGCACCAGAGCTATGACAATGGAAGGATATTACGCTGATGCAAGGATATGAATTTCCCCTATCGGGCTATTGGTGGGGTGGTGATGGGAGTTCCACTGACAGAGTATTGTTAGATTGATGGTATCAAAGGACTTCAATGGATTTCATGAATGTGATTATTTGGGTATGCTGGTTACAAAAATGGAGTTTTTACACGAACCTCAGTAATTTGTGTAGAGAGTGAAGCATTGGCTACTTTGATCTTTGAAATTGATGATTTTTTTACTAAATTGATAATGTTTGAAGTTTCTTTTTGTTTCTTAGATGTTGAGTCTAATTAATAAGTTTAATGTTGTGTTGCAACGTGCAGGTGAGTATGTTGATATGATAAAGGATAGCATTGTCGATCCTCTAAAAGTTATCAGAATTGCATTAGTTGATGTAGAAATGTAAAACTATTTATCTTTATTATAACTAGTGGAACTTACAACTACAATATCTAATTAAAATCTACTTCCAAATATTCTTTTGATGGATGTTATATGCCTAAGTTTAGGGTGCCATATTTGGAAAAGGAAAAGAAAATGTTTGAATTTTATTCTCTATATCATTTGAATTTTTTGAGTTTTTGATGTGCAAATTTTGAAACCTTATTTTCAGGCTGTAGCTCCAAATTGGAGAAGTGAAAGGTCATGAATACCAGTAAGGAAGATTTTGGAGGAGTCGAAACCAATAGTGGCAGGAAAGTTGTGGATTTGCAAGGGGATTAAATGGGTCAAGCCCTTATAGGAGGTCGATGCCCTTCCAAAAGGACTGCAGTTAAGGGGAAAATAGTATAAGTATATGAAAATAGGAGTATTTTGTTTATATAGTGTCTATAAGTTGTATAGTGTCATTGAGACATTGAATGTAACCAATGAGATTTTAATTTTCCAATGAGGCTTAATGAAGTAAATTTTCAGAGTTTTTTTTTTCCACTCATAAATATTGTGTTGTGGCTCCTCTTGATTTGTAATATGTTTGAGTTTGTGTTTGATCAATCATATTTGTTCAAGCATTTTAGTCTTCATTTCATGGTGTTTTTTAACATTTGAATATCTATGATACTTGAAGTTTATATGCATAAATTTGTGAGGATTAATCAAGTTAGATTTGATTTGTAATGACTAAATATATGACTAAAGTAATGACTAAATACATGACTAAATTAATGATTAAATATATGACTAAATATGACTAAATTAATGACTAAAGTAATGACTAAATATATGACTAAATAAATGACTAGGTAACAATACTTAATGACTAAATTAATGATTAAATATATGACTAAATTAATGACTAAATATATGACTAAACAAATCACTACGTCCATGACTAAATAAATGACTAAATCAATGACTAAATAAATGACTAAAATAGTTTAGTCATAAATTTGGTGGTGTTATAAATGACTACAAATAAACCACTAAAATAGTCATGTGACTAAAATTAATGACTAAATATATGACTAAATAAATAACTAAATGAATGACCAAATCAATGACCAAATCAATGACCAAATTAATTACTAAATAAATGACTAAAATTATTTAGTCATAAATATAGTGGTGTTATAAATGACTACAAAGAAACTACTAATAGTGACGTGACTAAAGTTAGTCATTTATATGCAATTTTTAGTAGTTTATTAATCATATATTGTTTATTGTGTACTAGTGGTCATCTCGCTAGCATTAGAGTGCGAGCCTTGTAAGTTTGATGCGATTTCAAGATGTATGATTGCACGTTCGTCAGAAACCGATTTAAAATGGTTCCATGTTTTGAAGGCTCAACCTATGTTCTTCAACAGAGATATTTATGATGAAGGGCAGAGTTATGAGTAAAGGTCAGACGTAACATTGCAGTGGTGATCTTAATGGTGGCATTTGCAAGTGCATGATGGAGGAAGTATGCTTAGGATAACGTCGAATCTAAAGTTGGTGACCGATGGAGTTTACACTTGTAGGTTCTGCCACTTGGGTGGCAATGGCCAAAATTTCATTTCCCTCATGACATCCTCCTCATGGTGGTTTGTGTTCTTGCCTAGTTGGTGGCATCAATGTTTGATATTCCTATGAACTCTTAAGAGAACACTGGCTCAGCTCGACAACATCCACAACACGTCATTATTTGCAGAAATTTCAAGGTGATCAGGAGATGCACGGTGAAGAATGTGTGACACTTGAAGCTTTATCAAATCTCAGGCCCGCTGGTATCACCTCCATCTGCTTTAGAAAGTGGGTGCATCGAGTATCGCATGAAGGCTGAGATTATATTATAGGCTCCTGAAGATAAGTTAGATTGTTGGCCCTGTAATCTTCCCACTGGCTAGCGAAAGCGGACTATGTCACGAACTCATTGATATGCAGCTTTTAAAAGCTTGATGCTCCCTCCCCCTTTGATGATTTATAGATCCCCTTCTTGAAAGAGCTCAGGCATATCTAACCAATCTTGAACACAAATAATATTTGAATGGGCTCGATCTAGCTAGACCATGAGGATTCTTTAAGGTAGTAAGCTCCATGTCATGATGTTATGGTCTGATAAGTTTGGTTGAGACTCTCTTGTAGGCTTCTCTCTTGCCAACACCGCCTACACAATGTCCTTATATGATTGACTCAATTCCTACATTCGTGCACTCTTCATAAGACTCGATATTTAGATTATCAGAGGGAGGAGGAAAGGTGGAGTCACAAATGAATGGAGGTCGCACGAAGCTATGAATGTCAGGCTCCGCATGTAGGGGTCCGTGCTCCTGGTGCAGTTGACTAAATAGACCCCCCACAATGTCTTCATGCAGTCTTCCTTTCACATGTGCCTAGATGGACTTGCGCCAAGAAAAGCTCGCGACCCTTTCTTGTCGTCATATGAGTGGGGCATCCCTAAGCGTCATTTTCACCAGTAGCATGTAAACAAATGTTGGTAGTGACTTAGGGAGACATAGACATCTGATGGTGAAATTACGAAGGATCATGTTAAAATATGACTTTTGTGGGTTGGGTGTGAAACAATAATCAACGATGGAAAATCGAAATAATTGAACATGGGTGCAGTAGCGGATTTAAAAATCCAATTTGTTGATCTTCGACCGATAGTAAATTGATAGGGTTGATCCCATAAATAATTGTGTTGCTCCAATAATCATGAATTGTGAAAATGTCACCAAGATGGAGAGTGACATGAGGCCTAGATGTGCAACCGATAAACAACGTTTTGTATGCAATGTACTGATTAAGACATTTAAAGATTATTAGGAAGTAGGAGGTCCTGGCAAGAGAAACTGTGTGAACCACTGATCAACTTACACATGGATTATTTGAAGGTTGATGAAATGTCATGATAGAAGCCGATTGTTGAATTTGAAACCATTATTTACACAAAGAGATGTGATGTCTGTAAGTTAGTAATGGTCGATGTGATGTCTCCATAGGCTAGGTCCTTAAGTAACAATCATTCAATGGTGTAGATCCCACATTGTATTGGGCCATTCATCATCGATTCCCAGTCAAAGGCCTCTTGTACTGTCGTCTCTTCAAATAGCAATGTCCTTCTTCCATGTGGGGTCCACGAGGCACTTGTCTAGTTTGGGAGCTCACCATTCTTCTAGGCGGTTTTCTTGTGGTTGTCAATCGCATCTCTCTACCCAACAAAAGTTCTCTATGTAGGTCTCGATGCCTACAAGGCCATCTAAATGGCTTTCTTCTGGACTGCTGTTGAACTATCCTCTCATCCCTCAAGGACCTGTCAGTGTTCTAAGCACATCTTATTTCAGAAATTGGGGGTTTCGTTGTTTGGCGCTACTCAAACCACCTAACATATAATGCTACCAGACATGGATCTACGAGTTTACTCCACTTAATGTTTGTATGGCCAATATCTTCTCCTGTGCTTGGAATTTTGGGATTATGTGTGGTAGTTTAAGGTTTTGTGTGGAGGTATCATCTATGATGGTGTTATACAATGATGTTATTTGTTGACTCTATATATATATATGTATTTAGATTTCCACTGCCTTGTGATATTTTAAAGAATTGGCGGCTTCTATTCATCCCTTTATGTTGTGCAGGCCTTGTAATATGAACATTGGTGGGAAAGAGGATGATGATCTTGCTACTTCTAAGAAGATTCCTGAGGATATGGTAAACTTCTCTTCATGATTGAACTCTAAGGCTTTATTTTAATCCTACTTTTGTTCTAATGCATGCTAAGGTTTATGAAGAAAGTGGTACAAATCAAGACTTACCAAAATGGTCTGCACATAGAAGCTCGTCATAGATTGGGTATCGAGACCTATTAATGACATGAAGTCAGGGGGATATCCTCACTACTCAATACATAAATAACTGAGTTAGGAGATAAGGATCTACTTGCTCACACAATAGATGAAGAGGCGTCGTCAAGTTGGGAAAAGGGAAACTCTTTAGGGGAATAAGGTTGCAATAGGAAGTATACATTCACATAAAGGGCATTAGGAATCATGTCTAAAGTGAACTGCTTCAATTCAAGCACGCTTAAATAATGGGTGACTTATCAAAGAAGGACTGATCCACATGTGAATGCATGTTAATCGAAGAGACAGTACCAAGAACATGAATGGTTGTTCGCTTAAGTCAGAAAGGAGGAGGTTGTTTTATCTTTCCCAGATGATCATGATCTATCAAGGGGTTGTCTTGTCATATCAAGAGGCATCTAATTCATCCCAAAATGATGAAAATATACGAACAAGGCTCATTGGATTCACTAAAAGATGTTGTGAACACATCAAGCAAAAGACAACTTCTAAACAGTTTCAACTACAACAAAAGGATAATTAGCTAGAAGAAAAAATGCTACAACACCTGGGCACTAAAATAAAAAATAGGAATGAGACAAAATTTGTATTTTAAATTTCTATATATATTGGGGGTAGGTGAAACCCTAGTGTAATCAAATTTAAGCCACACAATGCAAATTAATCCTAGCCATTCATTTTTGCTTTGGAAAACTATAAATAGGGGCTTGCCCCTCATTTGTAAATGGTTGGAGAACTGGTGTAAGGGCATTCTACAACAATAGAAAGCAACATTGCATGATTTATGGGTGTTTCTTTTGATTTTGTTCATTATGCATGCATGGTTCTATTTCCATGTTAGTTTTAGTTGTTAGTTTCTTGAGCGGAAGTGATAATGGTGTTTATTGTTATAGTATTTGATGAATTCCCAACTCATATTTTTTTGTGGTTTGTTGATGATGAATCACTTTGTAAATCTAGTTTGAGCTTCTTTACTTCATTGTTGCAACATAGTTCAATTGCATGTTCATGATGTGTGTGTGTGTAATCTGAAAATTGGCAGTCCTTATAAGATTGCACTGGTTTTGTGTAACTATAGGTTCCTCTTGGCCAAGCAAAACCCAGTTTAGGAAGTTTGTCTACTATAGCAGCCTCCATGATTTCTATTCATTCATAGTTTAGTTCTAGGAACTTCTCCCTTTCCTTGCCCTTTTTCCTTTTTTTATAGTGACTTTGAACAAGGTTCATTGCACATTGTAAAGCCAAATCTGAAGTTGAAATAGGAGTTCTAGATTGCTATTTGAACTTGCAACAACTAAACAACAATTTCTACACCTTAAGAACTCCATTTGCATACCCAACTTCCCACACTTCATAACTCATCTGTAAGTTTGCCTTGTGATTCTAGCAAATCACATGAATCAACTGAGGTATTCCAAGCACTGCCAAGATCTGACATTAGAGACCTTGGGATAGTGTTCTGCGATTTTATTTTAGAATATTGTCTTTCAAGAGAGGTGATGCACCTATGCATTATCTTTGTTGATAAGTGCATAAAAAACACATCAAAAAATATATCCCTCTTGAAGTGTATTATTGATCCTTCTTGAATCATCTTGGGATGGCACAATGAATGGTGGTTGATGATCCTTCTGTTTGCACATCCCCATAATGTCCAAGCTCTTCCAACATATTTGAATGAATAGCTTCCTAACTATATCATAACAAAATCGATAGTACTTGGATTGAAGCCTTTCAGAAGTACCAATCCTTTATAACACCCACGTCCTCTACTAATTCCACACAATTTCTTTAGCTGGAGTATAAGTGCCACCGCCTCCAAACATAAAGGAAACTCCCCTTAAATATTGATTTCTCATCTCCAAATGTATCCCATCATTCCAAGATAAGGTGGCTATATACTCTTCATCCTGACACATCTTTTAAGCCATGACTGTCTTAGAGACTCTCGGTTCTTGAGATAATATGATTCATTTAAGTTACATAAAGGAAAAAGAATGAGAAAATAGTTCTTTCATGACTAAGGCACTTCCAAAGGATGATGACAAATCAGGGAGCTCCCGATACATCTACTCTCAATGCAAGAAAGGAAAAAAGTTGTTTCACCTCTTATATCTATAACAAGAAGAAACTTAGATTCAAGTAGTTTGAGGAGTTTTGTTTCCCTTTGCCCATCCATTTGGTAGCTCTAGCCACTGGATTAATACAATAATAGTGTGAGTTTTGAATGCGTCACCCTTCTCATGGTGATGGGAGAAGTCGTTCCTCCTTAAATTTTGAGCTCATAAAGATCTTCCTCCTTAAATAGAGTAGTTATAATCTTATTGTGTTATAGGACTGGTTTTCTTTGAGTAGATGAAGAGTAGGTCTTCATGCATCACTTTTTGATTAGTTGTTTCAAGAAATCTCTTCTTCTCCCCAAGGAAAAAAAATCCTTTAACTTCCATGCCAAGAGAAATTCCAATGAAACATTAATTTTTAATTATTTATCTTTAATTTACAACTATATATATTTAATATTTATTATTTACCAAAATAATTAAATAATTATTTATTTCCAAATAATTGTAATTTTCGTTTATCAAAATGGTATTAATAAGGTTGAACATATTTGAATGAATTATTTCCTCAAAGAGAGTTGTGACATCCTTCCCCCCTTAAAGAATCATCATCCAGATGATCAACTTAACTAAAGACAAAATTTCATACCTCTTTAATTCTATTTTACCTCAATGTCAAAATCAGCCCACTTGACAATTGTGTTGCTGCTCCACACACCTGTTTGTTCATAACTACAAAAATTCTTGTGGCTAGAATTCATACACTTGCACACCTTGTTAGAACATCATGGCTTCATAGAATGCACTCTATTTACCTTAGCTAATAAAAGTATGCAAACTAATCCATTCCTTTCATATTCCAAGATATTTATCGATAGAAAGAAAACAATTATGTTCACTTTATCAACATGCCTACTCGCATGAGACACAAAAAAATTTCCCTTATGATGATAAAAAAGCATCCCATACTACTTGTTATCATCATTAACAAAGAAAAGTCTCAAAAATTTGAAATTGTCAAACCAATTACAACAAGGTCTTAATCTTGTTCAGCAACATAAAAGATAAGAAGATCAACGAGTTACACAAGATCACCAACATAATTAGAAAAATCCAAGATATGAAGATTACTTATTAAAACAAAAAGGTTCAAGTTGATTACCATAGCAACCTAGAATACCAGATGTCAAAATGATCATCAAGAGCTCAATATCGATTCAACCAGTTACTAAATTTCACAAGAAAAAGTAAATCTCAAACTATAATTGGAAAAGTAAATTTATATTAACAAGGATTTTCATAAATGTATGATATACATAATCCTTTACCTTTTACAAATGAAACATGAGTGCATCCAAGAGAAGTGCATTACATTAATTGACTAAACAAGCCATACAATGATCCATGCAATGATACATAGCCAGTTTCATATTTACATAAAGAAAATAAAACATTTAATCAATCTTCAACTGCCATAACCCAGTGGTCTTCTGCAAGTTGAAGGTCAAGAGCATGGTTAAGGTGTTTTTCAAACCCAACCATATCATAACACTTCCTTTGGATTCTTCATAACTTGAAGAACACCCGGCCCTGCATGAGGTACCTAGAAACCAATAATAATAGGGCAGGAGGGAAACTCTTGATGTATGTTTGATGTGTTATATGCACTCTTATACTAGAATGAACATATTTCTTACATACAGGATGTGGCAGAGAAACATATATAAAAAAAATTCTAGGCTTTCATTATCCATCTATTTCAACGGTACAACATTCATTATCCATCTATTTCAATGGTATAACTCGCTTTGGCCAAAGCTTTAATAAAAAAATTGGTTGATCTTGGAAAAGAATATCACCTTCTTTGTTAACCCACATTCAACATCCTATCCCAAAAGGTAAGCTTAAAGCTTATCACACACAACGCATTCAATAGGAATAATCAAAGTACATAGAATAAGAATCAGATGATATAATAGTGCATAACACGCTCAAGTGCACATAGAATGAATAATTAACAAACAAGAAAACATGAACCCCTTGCGCCTAACTCACACAGGGTGTGAATACATAATTTACCTATAGTGCCTCACTCGCACAAATGTGGAATATACCTTGCATACAATTAGCATTACTCATTCAAGTTTTCATAAATTATGGTAAGTGCATCTCTCACACAAGTGCATTGCTCGCACAAAAGGTGAAATATGCATAAATTATAGTAGTGCAGTTATAGTGATCATTACTTGATCCAATAAACACAGTGAGTGTCCAAGTATATCTTACACACAAATTAAGAAAAGTAATAATTACTCAAGTACTTTATCTACACAAAGGAAACAATAACTTACTCTAGTGCATCACTCACACAAGAACAATAATATGAAATATGCATCACTCACATTAGTATAGTGAACATGTCTCATTCAAGCATAGGTATAAGTATAGTTAAGGCAACAATTTTCTATGATATGCATACAGTCATTCATATAGATGTGTCATTCACACAGAGCATGAGAAGTGAATTATTGCACAAACATAAATGATTTACCACATCAATCCTTCTTACCTTGTCTAATAGACAGATCAAGTTATTTATCAAATCAATTTCTATCATGAATTACCAATGAAGATTCTCAATACATCTGAACCTTGCACTTTCAAAAGATCTTGGGGATTCAACTAGGTCCAAATCATGTAAAACATTGCTCAATAATCAACTTACCCAAAGCCTAGTACTATTACAAACATTCTCACCTTTAAAACATCCTTCTTAGGTTTCCTATCTCTGAGAAGGCTCAACCAATATTTATCCATTATTATCAACTTTATTTACTTCACAAGTGATTTTCCTTCTTCCTCTTCATCAAAAATTCCTTCTTTTCTTCTTCCCTTGTATCTTATCAACTCATTCATCCTTTACATCATCATAGAGATCTCTCTTCACAATATATTTCTCCTATTAATCCATTCATATTACCACATCATCATTCATGGGTTGTCACCATATTTTATCCATTTTGGGCTTACTTCAAATAACACTATATATTATCTATCTTGGCCTATTTCAAGTAGTCTCCATCACCCTTACTAGCAATTCTTATGAAATGCAACTAAGACGAAGAGGTCTCTCACCTCAAGATTTCTCACAATGATCGAACTGCGCCCAAACTTCTAATCAGTTCCAACTAACCATCTAAGAATCACCAACTCATTAAAAGAATCATGACCCATAACTAGGGTTCTCTATTCAATACCCAAGGTTCATATGCAATAACACAACCTAAGCATAGAAGACTCGAAGCCCGAGTGTTGAACCCAATTGCTCTGATACCAAATGTAAAGGGTCCAGATATCTCAATTACTAATTATCATCCTTAATTTCCAAATTAATTTAATAGAACCAAACAATTATATAATAGGGAAACAAAGAGGAATAATTAAATAATTTACAATCATTTATTCAAATGGAATGACACGCATATCAATGAATCAAGGTATATCGAAAGAATCTCAGATAAGTGATTTATCAGTATAAATGAGAATCATCTTATTCAAAGTAAATAACTTATAGTTTCAACATAACTGACCAACCCAAGGATGCTTTCACAAGATAGGCTTGCTCATCCATGTATCAACCACCTAGACAAGCAAGAAAATTTTGGTGAATAGTGGTTTGCCTTGGTCAAACCCCATTTTGGTAATCAAACCTTGAAATGAAATAAGATACATGAATGAAGAATGATCACGTTATGATATTGCTACTCACCAAAACTCTAGCCTTAATCTCTTGCTTTATTGTGATAGATCTTGACTTGAATACTTCTTGAATCATGAAATATTCATCACAAGAGTTAGCTCAAATATACACATGATACATGCATGATGATTTGGCATGGTGGGTTACTATTACATCAATGACAGTAAGAATACTTTATAAGAAGGTAACACTATTTAATATTTTTAATAAACAAGATTCCTAATTCTCCTTCCAAGAGATGAGGTAAAGAATAAATGCATCATCCTTGCATATAAATTTATTGTAATGTCAATCACTATCATGATTCACTCCCAAGTATTTACAAATAAGACAATTCCACTTCCAATGACCTCTCAAATATCATACAAGTACACTGACAAACATAACCATTCTCATAAAGCTTCTTGAAAATAATCCTAGCTTTGTTGAAATACACACATGCCAATGCAATTATAACCAGAAAATTTACTTTTAAACTAATTGATTCATAGAGAGTTTAACAATAAGAGGTTAAAATTGTAGTGTCCCTCCATTTTGGTCTTTCTAGAAATTGGTGTAAGTATTTATTCGTGCTTTCGTTGTTTACTGTGTCATTGAATTGTGTGGTAAACATAATGGCTTTGTTTAATTAGTAAATTAAATTAAAATTTTCCTACAAGGTAACTTAAATGAATATGGAAAATCAAAATAATTTTCCTACAAGGAAGAATGTATAGTAAAATAAAAAAAAGAACTTGAATTTGTTCTTCTCCCCTCCTTTTGTGTGGTGTCAATACCTCCTTGAACTGCATGCATGCTTAGCATAGTGTGGCTGACTGTTAGCAAAGTCTGAAATTTGGCCTTACATATGTCATTTTGCTTGGTAGACAAGAGGATAGAGATATGTGGGCTATAGGAGGTGGTGCTGGGGGAGATTTCTTTTTGGGGGAAACATGTCAAAACAGGAACGCCTCCTACTCTTTTGGTTTGGGGGAAGGTTGCTTGAAGGGGTTCATCTGCACATGCATAAGCCTTGGGCATCAATCAATGAGAAATGGATGAAGTCGATATTTGGAGAGTGAAGTAGTCCTTTCAACATATGTTGATGTTATTAAAATTTATGTTGATTCATTTGCATATGCACCACCAAATTTTAAACATTCTGTGAAGAGTAATATCGTTGCCACTCTGGATGTTTTTTTGAACCGAGAGACAGAGACTGAGAAATGAGTATCCTCAGTTTATAACAGGTTCAATAGAAAAGCAAGTACTTTTAGGAACTCCAGGGGAGGTGTTTTCCTTAAGGAAATTGTTTCCTACAAAATCTACTTATGATTTTAATATCCATGTAAGTCCCACAGTAGTTGGTTCCCCAATAAATCACTAGCTCCTTGATTAGTTTTAGTTTTTTTTTTATTACTATATTTCACATTCATTTTTTTTTCAATGCAAAGTGATAGGACCCAAATTGTTGGATGCATAGTTTCTGAGTTTTAGTATTTTGAAAAATAAATGAAGCTTAGATCATTAGAATCAAATGCCTAAATTAGGAAAGGAGTACATGAGCCAGGAAGAGATTCTACCATACACAACTCAATGAAACAAAACAAATCTCATGGGAAATCCTTGATAGCAGAGTAGCAACTAGGTAAAATTTTCAAATAGAATAAAAGAAGAAATAATTTTTTCCATGGGAATGTTTGCATTCTATGCTTGAATATTTTATTATTTTATAAAATACACCAAATCAATATATGTGAAGTTGTTGTAGAATCAAATGGCCCTTAGTTATGGGGAATAATAATTAAATGACCCTACTTTTCTGGCATGCTGAGTTTTTTGTGAGGTGTCAACTTTCTTCTACATAAAGTATAATTCTCCTTATAGCATTTATATGTTTTTACTATTTTTTAAAAATCCATCCTTTGCCTCCATTGAGCTCCTGTTAATCTTCTTAAACTTTTTAAGAAATGCTTCAATTTATGAACTTCATTGTGTGATTGCAAATTTTGATGGTGCTTATTAGATTCTGGCATACCAATATATTTTTCTTTACCTTTCTCTTTCAATCTTATATCTAACAGATATTTGGCATGGTTCAATTGTTATTCTTTTGGTGTGAAAATGCCCCAAATATCATCTCAATAACATCAAGAATCTTAATCGGCCTTGCTACAACATTTTTGAGAACTTGCTTAAATAGAGGCCTGACATATTTATGAGTATGATAAACATTTGCATTAATATTGTTATTGCCTACCTAGTTAAGGTATTTGGAGACATTTATTTCTGATTTTTAGGTGTAATCTAATATGAAAATTCCTATTTGTTCCTCTAATGCCAAAGTTTGAGGTTAACCTATGTCAAATTGCTAATTCTGGGTAAGCTAGTGAGCTTTTTTGTAAAGAAAACTTCTCGCGTGTGTTTGATTTTCTTGCAAAATTCTTTCTGGGTTTTCCTCCTTGCTCCTTTCCCTTTCTGGAAAATATTTAAGTTTTAAAATTGGGTAAGAGACACAAAAGTTATGACTATTTTAATTATGTCCTTTTGCTAAAATCTACAAGTTGGAATTGTTAGTTGATTAAAAAATAGCAATCACATGAGCTTAAATAATAATTATAATTATTGGCTCTATATGAGGAAAAAAAAAGAAGAAAAAATTAATAAATAAGTTACAATCCTTCCATGAGTTAATTCCCATAGTATTGGGTGATAACCTACAACCAATTAAGTCATGAGAAGGAAGCTAGATCCTCTGTATCAATAAATATTGAGTGGAGCTACGAAAGTGTGTTTGGGTTGTGGATTAGCTTCCTTTATAGATTGTTCATCTATTGACTATTCCTCTCTAATAAAATAATGATTAAATATTATCACTTTGAAAATACGTTAAATTTAAGTTAAATATTAGAGAACTAAATGTTAGTTATGAGCTTTGTAATATGGTGATGTTATCTATCCTTGTAAATGTCTAGTTATCGTAGTGAGATGATTGGGGCATTTTATGATGTAAACATGGATCAACATTGATTCACACCCATGATCGCATTACTTGGTTTGAGTTACATTTTCTTCCAAATTTTGTGTACTATATAGACATGTGCTTGTATATGTGATGCATAAGTATGTATGCATGATAGTTCATTAGTGATTTACAAAGTGAAATGGATTCCATAATGCATTTTGACCACTTATTGCTAGATCCTTTGTGATGGGTTGGGCTTCTCGAGTGGAGTAGCACGGGGAAGCTAACGCTTCGTGGTAGGGTGGATATCACCTTGATGATGCTCTCTCTCTCTCTCTCTCTCTCTCTCTCTCTCTCTCTCTCTCTCTCTTCATGGAACATGAATGGTTGATGTTTGTATGTAAATGTTGATATATTATCTATCTTGTGTATTACCATTGAAGGAGTAGATGACTCTAACTTCCTTGCTTGTGTTGTCATTTATAATTTTGAAATGGTTTTTGAAAGAACATGGATAAATAAGTTAAATCTTTGCATGTGTCATTACGGTTTTGGGAGTGTATATTTGCATCTAGTCATAAAATAAATCAAGCCATGTAGTTGTAGTACTGTACATAGACTTGCATCATTATGGAGATTGTAGATTCTTTATATGTTTTAAAAGAAAATATTTTAGTTTAAGTGTTCTATGCTTATATTATTCACTAATATCCATATTTTATTAGTGATTATTTGGGTGGTTTTTACAGGTATTGCATGCCTCATGTTATGTGCATATTTAATTGGCCTCGTTTGTTTGTGCAAGTTGGCTTTCCGTTTGTGATTTTGAGATTTTATTGTTGGTAAGGGGGAGTGGCTCTCAATGAGGGTCTAACGCCCAAAGTGGCTAGTCCAGGGTAACTCATTGAGAGTTTAATCAAGTGATAATCTAAAATTAATCAGGGGGTTGGGTAGTATCACACATTAATTTAGATAATGTAGCCTCACTCATGGGCCCAAGTGCTCGTTTAGGCTTGGGATGAGTGGGAAGGCTTGGAATGGCAAGATCAACTGCCTTGCCCCTGAATAGTAATTTTGCAAGGTATGTTGATCCCGCATAGCGTGCATGGGGGTCTAGCGGCCAATAGAGGTGGCCGGGTGATCTGGTAGCCTAGGAAGGTTATGCCAGGGTAACCTATAACAACCTATGCGATGACACTCCACCCTTTAGTAACCTTGCTTTCCTTGTTGGTTGCTTTTTTTCCCTTTGTGTTCTTGTACCTCTGGGAGCAGTTATACCTTATGTTTATTGAGGCGGTTGTTTCTTGGTGTTTGTTGTTGAGGCCTCCTTTTAGTCATTTAATGTTGCATATATGCCTCATGAAAACTTTGTTAATGCTAATGAAAGGTGCCTTTGATATTTATTGTTGGTTGATATTGCAATCTCATTTGAGGGCTTTTGGATCCTATTGTTGTTGGCACCTCTTATGGTTATTTAGTGTTGATCTATAATAGTGGCAATTGGTTCTTGTTGGACTTTTCATTATTTTTGTTGTGGTTATGGGTTGGTGATGTTATGGGATGTTGTCTTGTATTTGTTGTTACCCTTGTTGTGGAGTCTTATTTTCCATTGGATTGATTGACTATTTGGTTGTGGATCTTTCTTGTCATTTCCTAGCATGGGGGGTGGGCCTTCTGGTCCACGTGGTCGGGTGGAACGTGCTAAGCACCCCATTGGGTCCCCAGCCGAAGATCGAGATGTGGAGAGTTGTTCCACTTAAAGTAACTCCAGGGATGTACTATAGTTGGATCCAGATTTGATGCCTTGTACTCATTCTTTGTAGTTGTATAATTCCATGTTATTGTACTATTCCTATTTCGTGTTGGGAAGTAACATTGTATTGATGTAATCCTTGTACGATGTACCTTCATGTTATAAATTTATTGTCTACGTTCATGACATTATCTTATGGTTATTGATGGATGCTTATCTTTCATGCAATGTATGTTGATCCTTGTATTATTATGTGTTTATTGTTCCTTAATATATAATTCTTGAGAGTGTTGTGTCTATGGGAATATTTATATTTAAATTAATGGATGTGATGGTTGGTTTATATTTATATAATGTCTTGGATGTACACTCGATGACAGTTAATATAATGGTTAAGTGAAATACTCTTATTCAGTTAATCATCATTATGGGAATTGTGTGATATTAATGATAATAAAATGTAATGCAGCCATGTTACCCCAAAGGATTAAAGAATTGATATGTATGTATGGTTTAATACTAGTGATGATATTAATGTACACTTCACATTAGTTTTAAAAAAAAAATGTGTCATAAATGTTGATGTTTTAGTGTCCTTTGGGGTTTGCGTGGTGGAGCGTTACAAAAACTATAAAAGAGTTAAGTATCAATTGAATGCAAAATAGAATGTTCATTGATGTCAAACAATATATCCCTCCCAATATGGCACCAAAGACTTTTGAAAATTTAGATGTTACATCTATATTCAATATTTGCTTCAAGTTTTGTATTTCAATTTGGTGAGATTATTATCTAATGTTTAATATTTATGGTGGCTTAAATAGGGATAAAAGAGGTGATAGTTAAGATAGAATGCACCTTAGACGATGTTGTGATTGTTATATAACCATTAAGGCAATTGTTGGCCAGCTGGTTGAAATAAAATTATAAATTCAATGCCATTCAGGTGAGTGGTCAGACAACATCTATAGCCATTGGGTTAGCTTCCATATGATGTTCTTCATTCATAATTAATACCTATATAACTTACTAGCTAGCATCAAACACTTATTATTTTATTTATTTTTAGTTTGAAATCTTAATTGTGTTGGATTTAGGATTTTATTTTCTTGAGGTATTGTGACTAGCTTTGTTTAAGGTGACGACTTGTGTCTATAGGGCCTATTGAATGAAATTTTAATGGCTCATTCATGATGGACTTATGATTATAGGATATACTGATATGCTCTAATCCTTCCACATGTTTCCATTCTCAATTTCAGGAAATTAGCAGAAGAAGCTGAGCAACCTGCATTGCAGACAGATGCCTGGACAAAATCTCTCTTTCAATGACTATGCATGTTTTAATTGGAATCTACAATTTGATCCATAATCGTGCAATAATTGGAGTTAGAATCATGGTTCAAACATTATTTCTATAATAATGTGATCATATGCATAATTTATTGTGAATTAAAGCACAATTAGTTTAAATAACATTATAGAGTTTTAGAAGAACGGTGACCATACTATTTAACAAACCAAACCATACTATCTAACAAACCAAGTCATACTCTACTTCGAGTCAATACAAGTTATACCAATGGGTAATCTCTTAGTTTCAGTCTTTGAAATTGATGTTGCTTAATTTATACTTAGTAATCTATTTTTACAAATTATTCAAATATGACTTTCTAAAAATTCTATTTGAACTTTTATCTATTCTTGGGCTTATCTTAATTGCATAGCTAATATTGGTGCTAAATACAAATTCAAATAAAATTGGGACCAACACATAACTATATGTTTTAGTAACTTCATACAATTTGAAAACAATCTAAAGTAGAAATCATTAAACAACTGAAGGAAATTTGCAATCAAGTGAAAACATGATTATTTTCAAGTCATTTAAAAAAAACTACAAATAATCTGATATATCAAAATTTTAACTTGCACATGGGCACATTTTCAGTAATTTCAGGTAAATTACAAGTAATCTATGGGGAAATTAGCTGCATAAATTCATGCGAATTGCAAACAAAAAGAAAGACTGCAGTAATAATCTTAATTCACATGTCTACATTTTAGTAATTTCAGGCAACTGTAAACAAAACACTTCACAATCCATAGCCTAATTTGCACCCAAATAATTTTACGTAAAGTGCAATCAATCTAAGCACAACCTATTTTCCAAACTTAAGAGAAATCGTCTTGCCAAAGAATGTATTAACAGAGCATACCTAAGAACTTTGTAACCTTCCTTAGCATCCTCTCATGAATGAACTATCTCCTCCTTCCTAGCTTCCACCATGCCCTTACACTTTCTCCACCTGCAGTATTCCATCGCCCCCTCCATCCTCAATCGATCCTTCTTGAATCATCTTGGGACAACACAATGAATGGTGGTTGATGATCCTTTTGTCTGCACATCCCCATAATGTCCAAGCTCTTCCAACATAATGAATAGATTCCTGAATATGTCATGACAGAACCAATAGTACTTGGATTGAAGCCTTTCAAAAGTACCAATCGTTTATAACACCCATGTCCTCTGCTAATTCCATGCAATTTATTCAACTGCAGTATAAGCGCCACCCCCTCTCCAAACATAAAGGAAGCTCCCCTTAAATATTGATTTCATGTCTCCAAATGTATCCCATCGTTCCAAGATAAGGTGGTTGTATACTCTTCATCTTGGCATGTCTTTTAAGCCGTGACTATCTTAGAGACTCTCGATTCTTGAGATAATATGATTCGTTTAAGTTACATAACAGAAAAAGAATGAGAAAATAGTTTTTTCACAACTAAGGCACTTCCAAAGGCATGACAACAAATTAGGGAGATCCCGATAACATTTGCTCTCCACGCAAGAAAGGAAAGAAGTCATTGCACCTCTTATATCTGTAACAAGAAGAAACTAAGATTCAAGTAGTTTGAGGAGTTTCATTTCCCTTTTCCCATCCAGTGTCAACATCCATCTGGTAGCTCCAGCCACTAGAGTAATGCGATAACAGTGTGATTTCCGAATGCATCACCCTTCTCATGGTGATGGTAGAAGTCATTCCTCCTTCTCAACTACCGAGCTCATAAAGATATTCCTCCTTAAATAGAGTGGTTATAATCTTATTGTGTTAGAGGGCTGGTTTTCTTTGAGTAGACAAAGAGTTGGTCTTCATGCGTCACTTTTTGACTAGTTGTTTCAAGAAATCTCTTCTTCTCCCCAAGGAAACAAATTCTTGTAACTTCCATGCTAAGAGAAATTCCAATGAAACATTAATTTTTAATTATTTATCTTTAATTTACAACTATATATATTTAATATTTATTATTTACCCAAATAATTAAATAATTATTTATTTCCAAATAATTGTAATTTTCCATTTATCAAAATGGTATTAATAAGGTTGAACATATTTGAATGAATTATTTCCTCAAAGAGGGTTGTGACACCATTTTGGATTCCCCCTTTTCCCACCTTTTTCATTTTGATGAACCCGACACTGTACATCATCTTTTTTTTTTCAAAAATTATTGAAACCCTAGATCTAGGTTTTGCATTATCTAGTTTTGCATTACGTTTAGGGTTACAATTTGCATGTTTGCATCATCTAAATTCATAAAAAATCCAAAATCATAGCATACTTTCTACATAGTAGATTGCATAAAAGTGTGTTTCAATCATTTGGATCAAAATTGAATTGAAAATTGCATTAAAAAAAGTTGTCATTTTTGTCTATCCATTGTCACAAAATTATGCATTTACATTTCATCAACATTTTGGAAAATAATATAACATGATGAGCGAGAGTGAGAGTTTGAACAGTGAGGAGGGCGTGTTTGAGGAGAACGATGATGCAGATGTAGAGGTTGTTGTTTGTTGGTTGTAGGAACCTCTTGTGGGGTCAATGGAGGTCTTTCTCTCTAGGTCTCCTCTCAGCATTTCTTGCAGTTTGGGAACAACGAGCGAGAGTAGGAGTGGGAATGTGGATTCGGTTTTTGCTGATGGCAGAGTTGTTTTTGGGGTAGAGCTTTCTACTTTGTTGGGATTTCCTAATGTTGCTTGGGTTTGGCTACTTTATCTACCTGGCTTGGGGATATTTGGTTGGTTTCGACATCCTCTAACGTTGAGGGTGTTGTCTTTGTGCTTCATGAGGCTATTTGGTGCTCTATTTGGGTCGCTACCTAGGAATCTGTTTGCTTGGGTGAGTTCTATCAACCAATTTGGTGGCTCCATTCCTTCCCTGGTTGTTGTGTGGGGAGTGGCCTGCTCTTGGGCTCTATGTGGCTTCATGGTGTAGTTTTCTTTGGGGTTAATCCCTTTTTTGTTTCTTTGATTTTTTGTTTTGGATTTAGGGGTTGTGGTTCTTTGGTGCCTAATTATGACTCAAGTATGATCAAAAATATCCTGGCTTTTTCTTTGCTAGGGCATGGTATTTTATGGCCCCTTTGTTCTCTGTGGGAGGATTTTCTACCCTTCATTTTGTCTATTTTTTGTGGGTTGGACAGAGTTTAAATTTGTTTTTGGATGCTTAGTTGTTTTTGCTTCTTAAGGAAGTTGTTGTCGTGGTTGTTGATCTCATTTTGGAGCAACCTAGTATTTACTTATGCCTTTATTTTTTGGTGGTTGTTGATCTTTTGAAGTTTTTTTGCATGTCTCTTGGCATCTCTAGAGTTTCCTAGAGGAGTTATGGCCTTGGTGTGCTAGGGTTTGAGGGTCATTCTTGGGCTGAGAAGTTACAAGTTTTTACTTTGAAGCCTCAGATGCTTTTGGGTTTTTTCTGGTTGGCTGAAGTGTGTTCTTCTTTCCCATACCTGTACCTTGCTATGCCTATAGTGGTTATGATTGTCCTTCCTTCTGAAGCTTTTTCTTTCTCTCTGGATCTACAGGTGGGGTCTTCTATAGAGGTGGAACCCTCTTCTATTGAGGTGGAGATGGTTGTTGTAGATTTGGTGGGGGTCTTGGGCACCTTGTTCCTATCGAGGTGGAGCTTGTGTGGGAAGATGAGTGAAGGCTTTGGAGGTTGGGGCTCTCATCTCTTCTTCTGTCATTCTCAATCCTGATGCAGATTATTTTTGGCTTTGTATGGATTTATTACATGTTTTATTGTGTCTCATAGATTAATGATTAATATGATGATGATGTTTTGGGTGTGTGATAAATGAAAGTGTTTATTTTAAAATTATGAAAAGTTGAAAAGTATTGAATAAGTTTTATTTTGAAAATGAAGCAAAAAAGAGTAGAAGCATTTAATTAATGTAAATTAATTCTTTATTTATATTTTAATATGATACTAATTCAATTATTGTTGTGTGCCTAAGTGCACTTGAGTTGCAGGAAGTCAAAGACCAAGGGTGTGATTAAGGAGAGGTGATTAGCATCTTGACAGGACAAAGCAGGAAGACCTCTCAATCACACACACACACACTTAGTTTCATATAGACTGCATTTAGGAATATTTAATTTATGTGTGTTTGTTTTAAATTATTTGCAAATTAAATAATAAATAGTAAATTAAATAGAATAAAGCATGGTAAAATAAAGGACTAAGTGTTAATTATAAGTTAATTATGGATTCTTGATTTAAATAATTACACATTTTACTCTTCTTTTGGCTTTTTGTTAAACTTGGAGTTTATTAGTTAAGAATTAAGTTATGAGATTATATTTTTTTTATTGTTGAGTAAATATTTTTGAAATATAATTTACATGCAAGTAAATTGAAAATTATTAGTAAATTTTAAATGGATTTCAAGATTAGGTTAGAAAATGGTGAATGGAAAAGGAATTTTAAATAGGGAAGGGAGTTCTTGAGAAGGGAATGGTTCTTGAAATTAATCTTGGAAACAAGCTCTGCAATTTTGCTCTAATGGCTGCCAAGCAAATGCTGAATCTTTTAGAACAGTAAGTTGAGAATTAATTATGGGTAGAAAGTGAAGAGATAGAGAGTTGGAAAAGCATCAGGAAAGAAGAAGAAGAAGAAGAAGAAGCTTTCGAAGAGAAACCAGGTTGAAAAGAGGCAAAAAGAAGAAGTAATTGAAGAGCATCTTCAATCCCAGCTGAAAGCGTAATTTTCAAGTTCTCTACTCTTTATCCACATCTCTTGTTGAAAAATACAAATACTTCTGAAGGAATCAAATGCAAATTATTTGGATTGTATGAAACATTTGTGAAAATTTGAGAAAATATGTCTCTTTTTTTTGAGTGCATTGAAAGTATTTGCACAATTTTACTGTGGTTCTTGAATTCATTTTTTTTTCAAGCATGGACTATAACTCTATAAATAATATATACATATTTATAAACATGCATATATATATATATATATATATATAAATATATATATATATATATATATATATACACATATATAATTGTGCATATGTATATTTATATTGTCAAACTTGGGTGTTGCCACAATAATGGGTTACACTTTTTGCGACATCTTGATTTTTCCTTGAAATCGCATATTTTTAGAAAATACAATGATTTAAGACTTTAAAGGTTCCATTTAAATGATTTTAATTAAAGAGGGATTGATCAAACCCCCTTAGATCAAACCCCTTTAGATAGAACCTTGTTAGATTTAAACCATACCTATAATCGAGTCTCCTCTACACCTATCAAAATGCTGATAAAAACCCACATTTGATTTACCTTTTGGGTGATCCAATGAATTCATTTAAAATTTATGTTTTGTAATCATTTAGCCCTTATTATAAGCTTCCCAAAAAGTATAATTTTAAATATGTTTAATTTGATTATTATATTTATTTTTTATTTCTTGTGAATGTAGGATTTTCAATGAAAATCAAGTTCTTTGTTTCACACATACGAAAAAATAGAAAAATAAAGAAAAAATTTCTAAAAAATACATGTGCACTAGGTATTTATGTCCTTATTCCAACAAAAAAAGAATAAGTTAATTCAAATGAATGCAAAAAAGTTATGTGGACCGAAGTACACCTCTGTCAAATTATAATTACTCTGACTTGGAAAATTAATTAAAAATAAATTATGTAACAAAAAATTATTAAAAAATATCCATGCACTAGATATTGGTGTGAAAAAATGTATTTTAAAAATTAGAATTGTATCCTGTCTATAAAAAAAGTTATGTGGTCCGAAGTAAACATCACTTTTTTAAAATGTTGATTAGTAGAAAAAATAAATTATTAAAAATTACATAAAATGATTCACAATTTATTTTTTAAATATAATTAGAATCTACACAAAAGATCTAATAAATAACTAGCTTGATTCAACTTCAAATTCTTAATGGTTTAGCTGCTATAGGTGTAAGAAAGTGAATATCTTGTGAAAAATCCTGATTATAATGTCAAATTTGGCCAAAAATTGTAACCCATTATTGTGGGATCACCCACTTGTAGCAATTCAAAATTTGCAGCCAACCTTTGAAGCTTAAGATAGGGACCAAAGTTTTATTTTATTTTGAATTGTTATATATTAGAGACTGCCCGCTAGCCCGTCCATGGTGGAAGGGCGGCGTTGTGACAGGGCAGCGCCCTCCACAGGCCACAGCCTGTGGAGGCGGCATTGCCTCCTCACAGTCCGCACCTTCCCCATGGGGAAGGCGTCGACCCTTCCCTATGGGAAGGTGTCAGCCTCTATGGCTATCTCCTGCATTTACTTTATATTCATTGGAGTTTATGTGCTATACAATCTGCATTGAGATTATTTCCTGTGGACAGCGATCAAACATTATAAATATATCCAAATATATATATACACACTCACTCATATACACAGGAAAATATATATAACTATGTCTCCTTTTGAAAATTAACATCCACTGTCATTGGTTTTTACTCAGAAAATATATATATATATATATATATATATATATATATATATATATATATATATATATATATATATATATATATATATAAGAGTAAGTATATACATATTTGTATATTTATATAAAAACACACAAATATACATATATATAAATAAACATATATTCATGTGTATACACTGGCATAAGTAATGTTGTTATTTATTGAAAGATGAACTTCCTTCAATGATATTAAACTGAAAACACAATAGAGGCATAAGAAAATATGTACAGTTAATTCTTAAATCTCAAGTTGGAACTCTGAAAACATAGCATAAATTCGTAAAAATAACTCTGAGTGGAATAGTAAGCTTGTTTTTGGTATATGAATCTGGTTATTTACTTTGTTTATCTTTTTCTCAAACTGTCTATTCCTTTTTGAATATCAATGCTTTGAATGAGTACCTTTAACTTTTCTAAACTTAGTGAAAATACATAAGGCCATTTTTTGAGCTGAAAATGAAACTTAATAGCAAGTATAGACTATAGAAAACACAGTCAAAAATTAGTGAATTTTCTTAAAAGAGTAGCTTTCTTTATGCTGAAACTGTTAAAACAATTACTGAGATCAAAATTAATTTAGGAAATAGAATTGGAACTGAATTTACTTTGCATGGTAAACTCACTTGAAAATTGTACAAGGGAAACTTTATTTATTGAATGCATGCATGGAAACTATTTTGTTAATTTTTGGAAATCCTTGGAAAATGTTGAAACTTCTTTGAAAACTAGAAATGTGTAAAACTTGAAAGTGAACTTAGATGGAATTGCATCATTTACTGTATTTTGAGAACTTTAGGGACATGATGCCAAAGGTGGACCCACAAAGACGATAGTTTTACCTTTTCTAAAACTATCATTTATTTTATATACGCTTGGCCAAGCACTTGCACCATTGAAATAGATGGAATTAAAAGCCTAGAACTAAATGAATATAGGTCTCTGCCATCTCCTATTTGCAAGAATTATGTAATTCTCATGTTAGGAATGCATATAGGCATTAGGCTTGCATCGAGAGTTCCCTCCTGTGTTGTTGTTTTAGGTTGCTAGGCTCCTCGTGTAGGGCTGGGGATTTCTTCGAGTTAGGAAGAAACCCGGGGAAGTAATGCACTTTTTGGTTGGGCGGAAAAGGCGCCTTAATCACACTCTTGGCCCAACATGCAAGAAGACCAGAGGCGTCAAGGCGGTTGAGGTTCAGAGATGTAAATGTTATAAATGTATTCATGTATTATTTGAAATGGCTTGAAAAGCCCACTTACAAATGTAATTTTATTTATAATTTAGTATTGTAACATTGAAAAAGATGTATTGAAAAGAAAGATTTGGTGTAACATTGAAATAGATGCATTGATTGAAAGTTAGTGATGTAATTGTAAACTTGAGCAAATTTATGGAATCTTATTGATATGCGAATGGAAATCATATATGTATCATTGCAATTATCCTAGTTGATAATTAAATTTATTTAATTTGCATACATGAATGGAAATGTATTCTTAATTTTCATTTTTAGCATTTATGGAAAGATAATGACATATGCATCCTTTATTTATACCGTTCTTGGAATGAATTAAATTTGGTAAGTGTATGGCTAAATGAACATCAATATACGAGCGTTACATCTTCTCTTATAGAGGGGATCTCTCTCCTATTAAGGTGGAGGTGGTAATGGCTATGGTGGGGTGTTGTTGCAAGAAGGTTTATGTGCTTTAGTGTTTCGGTGTGCTCTCTAACTCCCCTATTGAGGTGGGGACCTTGGAGTTGCTGGTGCTTTTGATTATTGGTATGGCTTTGATTGTGTTCGTCACCATTAAATTGCCTTTTTTTCTTGGCTCAATGATGTATTTCTTGAGTAGTTGGTTTGTTGATGCCCAGTTGATGCAAGCAATTTCAATGTTTACCTAAGGGTTCCACGTCCTAATTAAAATCTGGTTGTTAAGGGATCTTGTCCCTCTCTTTCTTATCTAATGCAACTTGTGTAGTCATGTCTTCTTGTTAATTGTTGTTGTTGTTTGGTTGCTAATTATATGTGAATTATCTTATTTGCAACATGCTTGACTTGGACAGGGTTACAGAGCCCTTCAAAACTGTTTGTAATGGGTTTCGGGGCCCCATCAAAACCTATTTTACCTATAATCAAAAACATTTTGGAAAATATTGTAACTGTAATAACAAATTGCAACTGGAAATAGAAAATCTAAATAGTAACACAAACTATCAATTTTTAATTTCTTAGAAACCTGAGCAAGGACTCATTTTCCCTAGGGTGAATTTTTCCTCATATAGGTGTCCTGATAGGTTTTTATGTGCATTTTTGTGTTTGTGTTTTCTTTCCATTTTTGTTGGTACATCTATGTTATGGAATTCTGTAAAAGCGTTTTTGTATATTAAATAAAATTTGCATGTTACTGACATTTGTGAAAAGGCTAAAAAAAATTGTTGTTACTTCTCAATATAGCTTCAAATTTCTAGACATTTGTGTTCATTTTCCATTGTGTAATCTATATAGAGTAGTTTTACTTTTGTAAAAAGTTGAAACCATAGACCATCCCAAGACATTTAACAAAAAAATCATACATTAAATGATTAACCATGGAGAAAGCTAAGTCATTTGCTCATGTCAGATCTCTTTCCACAAGTTAATATATCCCTCAAGCCCTTTAGTAGTGATGACTTTGACATGTTAGATGAAGCCCTTGAGGACTTCAACTCACCAAAATCATCCACTAAGGTTTGTCATAGCAAAACAAAACAAAGAGAAGTTAATACAATCACACCTCAACTTATCATCTATCCACCTTCACAACAACAAGAAAATAAAAAAAACCAATGCTTATCATAGGACCACCTAAAAACAAATCAAAACCTCTAGGAGCTATCTTGAACTTTGCAAGACAAATCACTAGTGAAAATATTTCACAACAACCAAGTTACCATACCGTTTCCCATACATATAACACAAGGAATAATAGACAACCACAAACCATTCCTACATCGATACCACTTCCCCAACCCATTTTCCCTAGTGCCCCTCGTTTACCTTTGCATAGTGGGAAGGAGTATGACCTTGTGGAACAAATTTGAAACACTCATACTAAAATATCTTTATGGGATCTCATCCAAGGATCACCTTATTATCATAACATGCTTCAAAATGATTTATAACAAGTTTTGGTCCCTCCTAGTGTGCAACTAAATGATGTAGCTTCCCTAATTCAAGGTATGAACTCGGTCAATATAGATATTGTTTTTCATCAAGAAGAGTTACCTCCATTGGAAATACAAAAAAAATGAAGCTTTGATGATAGTGGTTAGCATTAACAAATTTAGCACTAAGCGTACTCTCATTGATAATGGTTTGACACTCAATGTTTGTAGTGCAAGCCTTTTGGATAAAACTTGGTGTGGAAAAGACTAAAATTCAACTAGATTCTTTATCTATCTATGGCTTTGATAATGTGGGAAAGGAACCTAGTGTGATAACATTGCCTATAAAAAGCTGGTAGGATTACATTGTAAATTACTATCCATGTCATGCCCCAAGAACTCACATATAATGTTCACTTGGGTAGGCCTTGGATTCATGAAATTAATGGAGTAACATCAACACTTCATTGTCAAATGAAATACACTTATAAAAACAAAGTGTATGCTATTAAATTAGACTTACAATCAGAAAATTGTTTGCAAATTGAAAAAAGGAAGGAAAATCCCTTTGAGAACATTAATACCAACTTCAAAAGTGGGACAGGTGCAAGAAGAAGAGAAATAAAAGAGTTTTTCAACAATCACAAAACTATTGGATGATGGTTGTGGTTCATTAGATCTCACACCTACATTCATGGGAGAATATAAAATTACAACAAAAGAATCAGGAAAAGAAAAGGAAACCATAGTAGTATCAACACAACATGAAACAAAATCATTACAAGCATCTAAGTTCACAACTTTTAACAAATAAGAAGACAAAAAATACACAATCAATATTGAGTAGATGGATCATGAGAAGCCACCATCCTCAAAGTAAATGGAAGAGCGAAGAGGATATCAACTCTTGAAACAACTTGGCTATAATGGGAAAGGATGTGGAGTGAAATAACAAGGAATTAGAGTTCCTATAGAGCCTGACATACAAGAAACAAAAAGTGGTCTTGGATATTATCCTTCAAAGATAACAAAAGCATTGAAAAGGACTTCACTTAATGTCAACACTATTACAAAAGATGTTCCCAAGACAACTCTCACATTGATGCATCCTGACTTAATAGATACCACAAATGAGGATATGCCTATGGATTATTTTCAAAAATGATTAAGCTTTGGAAAAACAATTTGGAGTCTATGGTAATCTACCAACTCATCATCATAATTGAAGATTCAAATATACCTTAAATACTAAGGGATACTTTGGAGATGAAGGTAAAAACATATGATATTGAACAAGATGAACAACAAATTCCCAAGCTTTTGAATCAAAGTATATTACTTGTGGGAGATACAAAAAATATACGAATGGATACATATAATCAAGAAAAAGTGATTCAAATAGGAAAGTTTCTTGATGATGATGAACAAAAATATCATGCAACGTTATTAGATGACTTTCCTAAAATCTTTTCTTGGACTTATTCATATATGCCAAGAATTGATGCTAAAATAGTAACACACAACATTGTTCTTGAAAAATATGTAAAACCTATAAGACAAAAGATACACAAGATTCATCCTAAGATAGATTTATTGGTAAAATATGAAATTGAAAAGCTCTTGGATGTCAGTTTTATTTATCCTATTGATTATTCCCCTTGGATATCCAACATCGTATTGGTGGAAAAACTTGATAATCATATTAGGATGTGTACAAATTTTTGTGACCTAAATAAAGCATCTCTACAAGATGATTTTCCCCTTCCTAATATGGACATGATAGTAGATTCCACTATGGGAAATGCTTTATTATCATTCATGGATGACTTTTTAGGATATAATCAAATCTTCATTAATCCACAGGATCAATACAACACCTTGGGGAACATTTTGTTGGGTTGTCATGCCTTTTGGATTGAAAAATGTTGGAGCAACATATCAAAGAGATATGACACTAATATTTCATGACTTCATCCACAACATCTTGGAAGACTATGTTGATGATATTTTGGCTAAATCTATCACTCATCAAGATCATGTTGAAATACTTCATAAAATATTTGAAAGAATTTGCAAGCACAACATGAGATTGAACTCAAAGAAATGTGTCTTTGGTGTGGATAGTGGAAAATTATTATGTTTCTTAATGTCACATAGAGGCATTGAGGTGGAAAAAAATATGATTGTTGTTATAATACATTCCCCTCTTACTTGAACATTTCTAAATTGCATAGTTTACAAGGAACGATTCAAGCTATTCGTCGCTTTGTGGTGTCATTGGTGGATCGAACTCTTTCTTTTATCCAACACCTTTTTACCATAACACATTTGTTTGGATGTTTAGCTAAGTAGGTTATGTTGCTAACTGAATTTGACCTTAAATTTGTTTCTCAAAAAGCAATTAAAGGAAAAGCTTTGACCGACCATTTAGCTAACGCTCTGTCACCATTAGCATTACCCACTCATGACTCATTCCTTGATGAGAATGTGTTAACAATATAGGATGAACCTTGTGAATTTTATTTTGATGGTTCTAAGTGTTAAACTAGCTCTGGAGCGGGGGTTATATTAATCCCACCTTCAGGAAAGCTTATTCCCTTATCTTATTGCTTAAACTTCCGATGTACAAACAACACTATAGATTGTGAGGCCCTAATTGTTGGGATACGTGTGACATTATCCTTAGGTGTTCAAAAAATTCATATATTTGGTGATTCTTAATTAATCATAAAACAAATCAATGGGTCCTATCAAGTAAAACATGATAAGTTATCTCAATACAAAAATCTCACGATGACATTGCTAGAATGCTTTGAATCTTACATAATTGATATTGTCCCATGAAAGGATAATTGACATGAAAATGCAATGACAAGTGTTGCTTCCCTTGTTTCTTTTGATGATCCTTCCATCGACTTTACATTCATAGTTCACACAGTCACAAAACCATCCATAGATGAAAAGATCAAAGATGAATTAGTTTCCAATATTGAAGCCTCTAGTGAATGGTACTCATCAATATTCAATTATTTAAAAGAGGGTACCTTTCCTAAACCAAATACTAAAAACACAAGAGCTCGTATTCAAAAACTTGCAACTAGATATATAATCCTAGTAGATGTCTTATATAGAAGACCCTTTAATGGTCTTTTTCTTTGATGTTAAACAATCAAAACTTCCTATAGCCCTTGAGGAAGCTCATGTAGGTGCTTGTAGGGGGCATTTTGATGGAAGATCGTTAGTTCAAAAGTTAACTCAAATAGGATACTATTGGAAAAACATGGAATAATATTGTTTTGATCATGTCAAGAAATGTCACAAGTGTCAAGAGAACAACAATTTGATTCACGCTCCTTTCGAACTTCGTGCCCAAGCTCATATTTGGCCATTTTCAGTTTTGGGTTTGGATCTCATTGGAAAGATTTCTCCTCCTTCCTCTTTTGGACATAATTTTATATTTACTACAACAAATTACTTCATGAAGTCAGTAGAAGCTATTCCTTTTCACTCCACAACTATTGATGTAATTTTTCGCTTTATCTTGGAAAACATTATTGCTAGATTTGGTCTTCCTTCCACATTAGTTTCAGATAATGGTACACCATTTAAGAACAATGAGGTAAATAAATTCTTGGAAATGTTTCACATTCAATGTCATTTTTCAACACCATATTACCCACAATCTAATGGTCAAGTGGAAGCAACAAATAAAATACTAAAACAAATCTTGTGAAAAATAGTAAGTAAACATAACAAGGATTGGCACACTCAATTGTCTTATGCATTATCGGCTTATTGCACAAGTATTCAAATATCTATAGGAAATACACCTTATAACCTTGTCTATGGTGCAGATGCAATAATTCCTTGAGTTAGAAATTCCTTTATTAAGAGTTTCTCTTAGGGGCCTTATTAATGATAACACCTACAAAGAACAACAATTACAACAACTTGAAATTCTTGATGAACAACACGTAAACACTCTCAAGTATCTCCAAGCTTATTCCAAAAGAATGCAATGTAGTTACAAAAATAATGTCATTCCTCGCTCATTTAACAAAAGGGATTTGGTGTTATATGAAAATCAATGCAATGTTAATGCCACTTTAGGTGAAAAAGGAAAGTTTAGTCTGAATTGGTTAGGCCCTTATGTAATTAAATAAAATTATGGGTTTGGAGCATATACATTAATGGAAATGGATATTACACCTCTAAAAGAGGCTATAAACACTGTGCATTTACATAGATATCACACTTTATAACAATTCTCTTGAATAGTATGTATATTAAATCATGTTGTTAGATTAAATAGATAGTTTTCTATTTTATCTCACATTGCTTCGTTCTTGATAAACATTTTTTGTGTGTATTTGAATTATCTTGAGTAATTGTTCATTAGTTTGAATTATTAATTTCTTTGGTACATGTTATTCATTCAATCATATGTGTATTGTGTTAAATTAGATCATTACATGCATTTAATTCCAAATTTAGATCATAAGGGAATTTATTTTAACACAATTTCACTTAGTCAAAATGTAGTATCTAAGTAAACATAAGTGTTTAGGTTAGATCACATAACATTAGATTATGGAGAAATTTATTAAATAATCTTACACAGATTGATTAATAGATCGCAATGACATGTAATTTAAAACACCATAAAAACATGCTCATATATATAACAATCATAAGGTTTATATGCATGGTCACCACAATAACAAAATGTGGCATAATACAATATAAATAAATCTAGGGAGGCCTATGGCTACTAGACTCCTCAGGCCCTGGTGCTAATGGTGCTCATCAAGGGAGTGGATTGTGAGCAACTCATGGATCTCATATGCAAACCTTGAAATTGGCCCAAATCTATACCCTCACGAAAGAGAGCAGCAACACGCTCCTAATCTATATAATCCTTGTTCGCTCATACTATAGCAAGATTTGTTTGTACCCTGATGAATTTTGATAGCATGAAAGCCAGTTCCTCACTCTCGAAAGGAACCTAGGTGGCTCAAAGCTCCTCATAAGAAACTCTAAGCTCCTCCTGTGTATCTCTAGTCTCCTCCTCTAGCTCTAAAATCCTCAATGGTCCTCATAACATCTTCATAATTTGTCCTCTACCTCGCTAAGGACTCAAAAAGGTTAGCATGGCACCTCGCACTAGGTGGTGGCCTATGCTTCGCTCGTGTTGCTTGGTGTGGGGGTATAGGTGGTGTCATGTTCGTAGTGACTCGACTAAAGAACTCTAGCCACTCTCATGTACCCGTTGTGAGGAAAGAAACATAACACGAGTTAGAACACTATACATCATAATAAATGCATAACTAAAAATTTATAAGATAAATCACATATCATCACTTGGATTGATAGCCCACCAATTAGGATCTCAATAAGATATAGTAATTTCCCTATTGGGACTCCTCACATGTGTAGTAATGGTGGTAGGTGTAGCATAATTGCACTCTCTACACTCATGGGATGAAGTGTCAATTGCAGTCATTGTCTGTGCTTGAGTGATGCAAAGACGAGACGTCAGTCTCTCTTCGAGGGAATCCATGGCCTTTGTTTGTTCCTCTCCTATAGGTTGTTGATCATCTTGTATATCCTCCATCCACGACCGCATCCTTTCTCTCATCTTTGGGACCTAGAAGAGGTCCATCATCACCTGCAAGATGATTGTCAGGAAAGACATGTGGAGGTCATGTTCTCATCCACCATCTCTCATATCCTATAGTGGTTCCCACATCATCCAAATCTAATGTTGGGGGTGCATACTGGTCCCCATCATCTAAGTCATTGAAATAGATATTATTGATGGTAGGACAACAAATGTCTCTTGTCCTAACACCACTTCGTTGAACTCTCAAATATGTAGGTCATGGCCCCAATGCCACTTGTACCTACCCAAACCGATGCATGGAGTGATCATAATAAAATGGCATAACAATATAGTCATGGTGTCCAAGCAACAATCTATCCCACTGCATCCTAGTCAATTGTCATGTATTAATTGACCACTGTGTTATTGTACACCAGTAAGGTCTCCATGAGATATTATCCTCCTCTAGGTGATCAAACTAGACTCTCCAATGTAAAATATATTTGCACTATGGGCTCACCTCATAGAATATCTCTACACTCTTAGATAACCAAGGGCCACCGTGGTAGGAAAACTGGTAGGTCTAGTGCATGTGATATGCTTGAAGGCCCACACTTGAAGGAGTGTATAATGCACTATGTTATGAAGCTCACGATACACAAATAGACCAAGATTATAATATAGATGAGCTAGCATATTGTGACCTTGTGCTTATACAATCTGATGTTTCTCCATATCATGAATAGTATGAATGAGGATTCCCTCGAGGTGTACACCTTGTCCATCAGGAACAAGTGCTAGCACCACAGTCACCAACATATTCTGTCAAAGCAATGATGAGCAAGCATATGGAAACCATTTAAGCTCAATACAAGCCTTGATATCCTCAAGTGCAATAGGGTGGCCGATATATTATTGAATGTCACACCTCATCTATCGGCATATGTTATCTTCCTCCATGTGTACGGTCTCACCTCAGATGGGTATCCTAAAGATCTAATGCATATTCTCAAGTGTCACTGTCATCTCCCTGGTTGGGAGATGAGATGTACAACTATCTAAATCCCACCTCTCCACCAACGCCATCAAAATCACATCATGATATCTCATGGGTGGCATGAGATATATCCAAAATAATCTAATACGTAAAGAGTTTCCACCTCCTCCTTATTCAGCTAGGCAACGTGCTCTCGGAGGAAAGAGAACAAATGTTGTAGTCTCTGTTGGGCATGTGGAGAAATATGAAAGAAGCAAAATACATCATCAGTAACATAAAAAAAAGTCAACCAAACAAATAATAATAAAGCAAAAATTCCCTTGGAAGGTTTTCCCAAAATGGGATAGGGTTGCCATTTTTGGATGGGGGTCAAGGATAGGGCTGCCATTTCAGTACAGTGTTTCCAAAATGGGAGAGGGTTGCTATTTTGGGATGGGGGTCCGTAGGATGTTTGGAAAAGTGTGCAAACAATGGAAAATATAAAGGAAAATCACCAAGATAAGGTACAACAAACTCACCTCCTATGGGATGTCACTGTTTGCAATCCTAGATCACGAAACCTCTAGTCTTAGGGCCTCATAGGGTCATCGGCTTGGCATCTTCACTCCTTTGTAGAATAGGTAATCTTCAAATGGTAAATGTCAAAATGATAGTCAAAATATGATTTTTCACTAATATATAGTAAATTTTATCAATAGTACATTTCACTCAAATCACCATAATGGGGGCTAGTGAACTCCATTTTTGATGTTGTTTGTTGTGTTGAATTCACAGTTTCATCCGCGATCTTGTGTGATTTTTAATGATAGATGGTGTTGTGATATCGTAACCCTATCATAAGCATTTCAACCTACCAATTCAATTATGTTAGATTGCTACCTTGATTTCACCTCCATAAAGTAAGCAAAATCAGGGGGCATACATCTACCCTCGAATTTGATTCTCCACAAAAGATTGGTATGTTTTAAGATGATTTTTAAATAGCTAATGAATCATTTTTATAGGATGCGGTTCCTAACATTGTGGTTTTTCAAATTACTACATTTGGGGGATTCATTCTCCCCATTCACAAATGAATTATAATATCCATATGAGTATCCTTTTATGAAGCATATTTTTACTTTAGCTTGCATATGCATGTAGTGTCATATGACCGCTAAAGTGGGGGCTAAATGTAGTGTAGGAAATTGTACTTCCTTGTAGGTGATAGTACAATTTCACACTTAATTTGGACCTATTTTAGTGACCTCACATTTATGCATTTTTCACCCTTCTTAAATAGGCCCTAATTCTTATTAGGCATCCCAAAGCCTTATTTTAACCCTTTTCTAAAAGGTGAACTGACATTTGATTGATGCAATCAATAATTAAAACAAATTAAAGAATGTGTGTTTTGTACTTTTAGGCCAGGACCCATTTGCTCAAGGGCGAATGGGTCCTCCTTAGGTTCTATGTCCCATTTTTTAATATGTTATTGGCGGTCTTTTAATGATTCAAAATTCATATAGATGTATGAACAATTAGGTTGGATAGAATATTGGATTGGAAAGATTTGAATGGATGAGAGATGGTGTTGGAAGGATTTAGAAGACTTTGATGGATAATCTATGTGATTGGAAGGAAGATAGATTGGTTTAGATGGTTTAGATTGATAAAATATTGTATAAATGGATTTGGATGAAAATATTGGAAGATTGGTTGGATTTGGATGAAGTTTTTGCTTGTTTTCTAAGAGATAGATTTGAGAGCACACAAACAAACAAAGTGGATAGGAGGAATTGAATTGATAAGTATGCACTAGTTTCACCCAAGAAGACACACCAAACACTTGCACAAGCCTATATTATTCAAACAGGTTTATTAACTTAGTGTAGGCCCATGTGATAGAACACCTCAAGATAGTGTAGGGAAACTATCTTTTAAGATTAAATAGGTAGGCATCTAGTGTCACAAGAGCTCAAATTTTCCCTTTCTTTGGAGACCCTCACCAGCCTACCCAAATATTTTCTATCTCTACTTATGAAGGTATATGGTGAGTAACTTCAGGCTTGGTACTAAGCCTTGTATCACACTAAGTAGTGATCGAAAGGTCTTAAGCTAGGATGAACAAGGTTGCTACAGAGTACTCTAAATATATACCTCAAGGGCATGTGAGGAAAAATCCTTAGATGAAAGGGAATACTGCCAAAAATTCAAGAGGAGAGGGTAATCTACTCTCAACCTTCACTTCTCTAGGGTATAAATTTCTTAGAGACTTAGCCTAGATTGACAAGATTCCACTTCCAAGAGGGGTGTCTTTTGATTTTTAGCCCTCTCTCTTTATACTTTATAGGAACACTAGATTTGAGGTCTTCCCTTGGGGTGGTGAAATTTCAAAGAAAACCCCAATAAAAGGAATTATCCAAGTGTTTTTTATCACCCAAGATCGCATGAAGTGTAAGGGAAAAACATATACATTGGGTTCCTTGGGATAACAATGAAAATAAAAGAAAATAAATTAATTGATGTTTTTGATCCTCAAGATCATTCAAAGGTGTAAGATGAGATCATACAAACCATTCAACGAAAGATACAATAAAATATATTCATTAACCTTTAGAAAAGAAGTGTACAACTGTTACACCCCAAATTGTGTAATAACTATTTACTATTACTATGTACGATAAAATGTGAATGTAATGTGAATTTAGTGGATGAATAAATTGTGTGTACTTTGTTATCACTGCTTTATGAATGAATTTCATCTCATTTAATATTATATGAAGGAATACATTTATGTGATTGGATGAATATTGTGTTGATATTCTAACTATGGAGATGTATTATGTGTACTGCATATTTTGTTGAATAGTTGACTACCTTGGACATGTTTTGAGAATGTGGATGCAGGTATATGTTCATTCCTCTAGGAAGAGGGGAAGTATCACTCAGAAGAAGGTATTGGTCAGGTAACCAGTAACGTAACCTACCTGAGCTTACACACACCACAGTAGGATAATTGAGTCAGGTTATCATGTGGGAAGTAGGTAAGTCATCCTTAGTTGTTATGTTTGCTTTAGTAAAAGTCTAGTTTACTATTGAATGCATTATTGAGTGATGATTATCTGATGAGCTTATGAATTCCTTCTTGTTACCATGCTACATTGATAAGTGAGTAAACAAGGTATGTGTATGTGTATGCATGGCAATGATAGACTCATCTTTTGACTTGGTCAATACAAGCTTAAATGTTGTTCGCTTGTTTTTTACTGTTTCTATCATGAAGAAATTCACGCCATCTTTGAAATGAATAGTTATGATATTGGCACCACCTTTGAATCATCTTAACTATACAATTCTATTTGGAGATGCAAATCAAATTCTAGCATATGTAGATTTGAATTGGTCTCTATTTGCTGTCAAACTTGAGAGTTGATTTGTAGCTGCTTAAGCTAAGTAAGTGCTTGCATATTCACCACCTTTTGGCTAAGTTAAATGTGTAGCTATGCATGCATTTTTTTGTCAAAGATCATGCCTAATTTATAGGCCATGTGATCACCCATTGCTGTATAAATAGAGGAGAGAGTTTAATTGTGTGGATGCATCCCTTATACAAATTCTTACGCATTGTTATCCTTCTTCTATGCATATTTCTTGTGAAAAGTCTCTCCATTTGTATACATTTTTTCTACAATATTTTGTCAATAATAGTGAGTGGGATTCTTGAGTATTGAGAGAGTTTTATTATCCTTTGAGTAGAAGCATTTGCCAACTTGAGAGTTAGAATTGTGAGACTTTTTTGGAGAATCAATATCGGGATAGTAGCTATTCTAAAAGTGTTGTGACTGCAACCAGTCAAATTGGAAATCCTAATCACAGGCACGAGGATATTCTACTTTGTTTATTTTTTTTTGAATGAGCTATGATTTGATTGATTAAACTAGTCTTATTGATACTTGCACTTAGAGGAAAGTATTGTTTGCTTTGAAATAAAAGTAGATACTATTTACTTTGTGGTGCATTGTGTGTAAGTACTCCATGATAGGAGAGACTGTTTGACATAAGTATTATTATTATACTAGATATGTTTTAACATGGTTTGCTCATATCTAGTTATTTGATTAATAGATAACTAGTGGGTTACTTTTTGAATGAGAGGTTTAGTGAAACCTAGTGAGTTAGAGATGTTGCTTGATTAGTGTCAATGCACACTTAAATACAAAGTTATCGTATTGACAAGAGTAGGTTCATAGCTTTAACACTTTTATTCAAAGAGGTGATACTCTTGAATGGAATCATCTTTCGGATATGACAATTCTTCAATTGAGGCCATGCATTGTGTTTGTAGTTACTCCATGATAGGAGGGATGCTTGCCATAAGTATTGTTATTATACTAGAAATGATTACACATTGGTAAGAGAGATTTTTTATCATAAGTATTGTTATTATACTAGATATGATCAAACATAGACAAGCTTAAGGAACACTCATAACTAGATATTTGATTATGCTAGATGGCTAGTAGGTTACTCCTGGGATTGTCACCCAATGAAGGGAGGGAACTAGTACTTTTCTTTATGATATGTGTTTCCTTAGGTTGTTTAAGAGATAGGTTATGTTGGGGAGTAACTTTCCCATGGAGAGGGATTTCCTAAGCATATATATAATGTCCTTAAGTCAAAATGAGCTTGCTATTGTAGACATCCAAATTTGACCACTTCCATATGGTCAAATTCGTCTCCTTCATCAATATTAATTAAATGATTTATTTAATTAATATCTCCTCTTTCCTTAAGGTTCCTAAAGTATTTAATTTAACAATTAACTACTTTACCCTTCATCTTCTCCTCTCTAAATTAAATAAACATATCAATTTATTTAATTTAGTCATTTGACCTTTTTGAATTAAAGCAATTTTAAATTCTTCTTTTTCTCTCTCCTTGTCACATCCTCCAAAACCCTCTTATAATATAGATTAATTTAATTAATCCTCGATTAGGATGTGCACACCTTAATCAAGATTAATGTCACATCCTCCATATTCTCCCACTTGCTTCTAATCCCTTATTGAGTTTCTTAATCACCTATTTGCACAACCTTAATCTAATCTCCTTGTTACATTTAGCATATCTTTTTGGTCAACCTTCACATTTTCCACATTTACCTAGACCCTCTTCCCCATGTGAATTTAAAATTCACTTTTTATTCCTCCAAGGATTCTCCTCTTCCCCATGTGATAATTGAAAGGTCACATCAGTCACATGAAGCCAAGAACCTTCTATTATAAGGACCTTGTCTTATCTACAAGATACTTTTCAACCTCCTTCATAAGAACCTTGTCTTATCCACAAGGTGCTCCTCATGCGAATTTAAAATTCATATTTATTCTCCCAACCACCTTATCCCTTTCAATCATGTGAATTTAAAATTCACATTTATTTCCGCAACCACTTTTCTCTTCCCCATGGAGATTTTTGAGGAATACTAAAATTCCTTATATGTCACTTTCCTCTCATATGGGAACAAGAAGTTCCTTTTTGAAGAAATATTCTCCCCTCCCAAGGTACTTTCAAACAACTTGTCCTTCTTCCACATCATTTGTACCATTTTCATCCCACCATGTCCTTTGGACACTTCATTCTCCACATGGAAAGATGTGAGGGCTTGTGAGTCCTCAACTCACCATAGCCCTCCATCTTGGACATGGTGGCTCAATCCTGAATGTTGAATTCTCTAGAGAATTCAATTTCTCTATAAATAACCCCCCTTCTCATTCATTCATTTAACTTATGCATTTTTATCACACATATTCTCTCAAGCCATTTAAGCACTTCTTTGCATACTTAGTTTTCATCCTTCATTATTGCACACTTTTAAGCTTTCACTACTATATTTGACTACAAATTCTAATGAATGTTTGGTGACATATCGACAAAATATTGTTGACTTACCGACACAACACTGATTTAAATTTCGTCGCTAAATTTTTGTCAATTAACAACCAATTTCTATATGTCAAAACCACGACCCAACATCATCAATTAGCACCACAGAAAATGTTGGCGGTGTCCATCGCAAAATCAACATAACTTCATCCATCTATCGACGCAAAAAATCACAAAATGTTGTAGAACGCCCATCTGAAATTGTCGAAAAAACACCAAACGTTCATCCATTGTTCAACGAGGTGGAGCAAACTGTCATTGCCATTACGACGAAAACTACGTCGTGTGTACATCAACCTCATCACAAATTTTTGTGGTTTTTCGGGCTATATTCATTGAAATTTCGACGAAACCTTGTAGTTTTGAAAAAAAAAATATCCGTTCATGTAGGCCATTCCTGCAATGTTTTTTATCGGTGAAGCTTGCTAGTTGTTGTGCCGATGTATTGTATCGTGCCAATATAAACATAAAACATGATCGGGTGACATAGATACTGCTTGGTCGATATGTTATATCTCTTCAATTTGAAATGTGTGAACAATGGGTCTTAGATACATATAGTGAGTAAATAGCTTATAAGAACAATGGTAGAAGACCCAACAATGAAGACTTGGGAAAAAACTACCATAGAAATTGTTGGATACGTCTCACATGACCTAAAATAATGCAAGTCCCAAAGCATATGGGCATAGTGTTGAGAACCCACACATAGGGACCCAAATTTGTGTCTTAAGGTTGTGGAATCCCTACAAAAACCCTCATTAACCAATAAAAAAGTAAACAATTGTCTACTAATTTGAAAGGATTAATCACAAAATCAGTTTAAATAGTTGAGATAGGTGTGAATGAAAAAATGGAAGACTTATGGTAAAATTTCAAATATGTGAAGATCTCCTTGGGAAAAAATCTAATACTCACCTTCTTCTCTCATAGTGGAATAAAGTAAAATATGTTCTTAACATTTTATAGGCAAAAGTTAGTGTAAAGACAACATACAAGTATGTTGATGCCATCATTGAACTGAACACCAAGCTTGTGAATCAAAACAAGTATTTTTCCTGTTGACGTCCCAAATGGAACAACAACATTACAAACAGAATATTGCTACTCTGCTTCTCCTGAAAGAGAAAGGCAACACATGGATGCCTTTGCTCCCAAGGTCTTGGTAGTTGGTTCTCAATTGTGCTGATGTCCCTCAATGGTCAATGTAACAATAATATTCAAGGGGCCTACTAGTGTTGAGCTTTTGGACTGTTGTGAGTTAAACATGAATTTAAATCTACTCTAACCAGGGTTTTCAAAGAAATAGAAAAATATGGATAAGGGCTTTGGGACAGAAAAGAAAAATGATTCATCCAACTTAACCAGACTTGTTTCCTTCCAAGGAATTCCTAACTAAAACTATAGAAAAAAATTAACTTGTGACTAACACACAGTTTCATTCATTCACAGTGCTGATTTCAACAGCAAATTGCAAGTTACCACTTAAACAAAACATAAAAACCAAACTCCATTCCTTGAAATATTTTCAATTAGATTATTAACTCAAGACAAACACCATTCTAGAACACAACATGAAGTAGATTAAAATATGGTTGCCCCTACTGTCAGTGAAATAGATAGACAACATTTACAAATATGGCAACATCACCAGTGTATAGAAAATTTATGATTTCAAATTGTTTCCATTTACACTAAGAAAATTGAAAGATAAATTCTTCTATTCTGATTCTAACTCCTAACAGAGAAGACAAAAAGAAGCTCCTATTATAGAGAATCAGGATCAGCTTCTATCCTCTCTCACTAACTCTACTAATTTCAACAGTTCTAACTCTACCCTGTCTAACCTTTACAAAGAGGCAAGAATGCCTTAAATACATAATGTACAAGAAAGGATGCATTGTCCCCTGCACTAGGGTTTACAAAATATCTTCTTGGTTGCAGGATTGTCGGCTCTCAGATCTTTCAGAAGAAATTCGGTTGTGCATTTAAAGCAGAGCCTTACTGTCCATGCTGATGAAGGATTTCTTATGCAAGAGAAGTCTTTTAGATCTTTTTGGCAGCTACAACATTAACTCCCCTGTTTGCGTGTCCATACTCAAACTTCCTCTGAAATCTTCCTTGAATGCTCAAAATATCCTCATTAATACCAAATTGCCTCCATCAATGGTGGCCACAACTGTCCCCTATGAGTCATAGTTCCTATTCATATCACTCAGCTCATTGACTATCTTCTGAAAACACCATCGGGCCTCCCTATAGACCCAAACACCACCGCCTGAGTAGATTCATCCCTTAGTGAACTTAGAACGAATCCACCCTGTGTGCTTTTTGTTGATCTTCTTACATAGGGGGGGTCAATTGGTCAATTGTCGCTAGTCAGTCCTCTTAGCCTCTTACGATTGGTTGGGCGTATGCCACACAAACTCCATCAGGCGGTCAAAATGGTTGAATAGTATCGCATTTCGGTGAGACACCATTGGTGTCTCCCTAATGCAATTTCACCATTGTGCAGTTATCGACATGACACCAGATAGTTGATGGGATGTTTCAACGAGTAGGGGAGTGTCGTATTGAGTCTACAAAACCCATCGACAAGACTCCTTCAATTCGTTGAGACCTCCTGGCGCACATCTTTCCTCTCCGCGAACTCACTTTGTGTCACTGAGACTTATCAGAATCAGGGAGACATTACCCTGAATTTCCCTTCTCTTACCAAGCCCATTTTTATTTCAGTGTGACCGCATCCCTTCGCTAAGACCACATGGCAAAGCTTTTGTTTTCCTTAGGAGTCTGCCTAAACTTTTTTTGTCGGTGAGAGTCACGTCGACGCTAGACTCACTGAGTGAGCTCATCTTGGTTGTCGGTGTAACTTTGATGTTTCAAAGAGACCCTATAGCAAACTCCCCTCTTTCGTCGAACTCTGTTGTCACCAAGACGTTCTTGAGTCGGCAGGACATCCTACCAAAATCATTGCATTCATTCTGAGTCTCCTCGATATCCTCCTTTCGGTGTGACCTTCACTCATTTCCAAGACCTTGTGGCAAGCCCAGATCACTACGCCAATGCCGCCCAGGTCACCATGACCTCACCTCTTTGGCCAGACATTATGCTAAAGGGATCACCTTTGGTGATCTTTTCACTTCGCTGAGGTCCTTCTCTAGTCCTGCCGACATGGGTTCTTTTGGTTCACATGCGTCGCTGTAGCATCCTCTAGTTGGGGAGATGTCCTGCAGACATCTCATGTCTCAGTGAAATCCTTACTAATTCACCCTGTTGTCATTGTAGCATGTCGATTTTCTCGCCAAAGACCACCGAAGGAATCCTCTAGCGTTGTGTCGATGTGACCATCTGTGGTCGGGGAGAGTATATAGCGACTCAAACTGCTACGTCGATGAGATTCTTCATATTTCGATGAGACATTCAACGTTCAGCGAGACCTTCTGCTGACCTCGTATCTCTTGGTGAAGTGTAGTTCCTTGCCATCGACGAGACCATCACTCATCATTGTAACCTTACAATGAAGTCTTTCATCCACTCGGAGTCCTCCTGACCTCTTCCTGTCCTCCTCGGGCTTTAGTCTCTTTGTTTCACTGTGACTTCCTTTCTTCACTAAGACCTCTTAGCGAAGACATGATCCTTTGCCGAGCTTCACTTATTTTGGTGAGGCCCCTCTTTTCATGTCGGTGAGACTTTGTGCACTCGTCGAGACCTGTTAGTAGGGAATAAACATTATGCCAATATATGAAATCCTTTGATTGAGGTCAACGAGACATGGAGACCTTGCTAAGACAGTCCCCCGAAGAAAAACTTATGCCAATAGAGGAAACCCCTAGGTTGGCAAGATGAAGCCCCCAGTCCTGTCGATAGATACCTGTATGTAACTTCCAGTCACCACGACATCCCTGAAGTCCTACCAATAGGCAACATAAGCGCAGACTTGAACAAAACAAATCATGGGTCGAGGAGACCGTGAGAACCCTATGCCGACGAAATCCACCATGAAGAGTATTCTGATTCCTTGGATTTCAAACAATCAGAATTGAGCCACTAGTCGGTAAGATCCTAGAAAGTCTTGCCGACCCATGCCTTAGCAGATTTTCACGACCAACTGGACTGAAGCATGCACCCCAATTGAGCTCCCCTGACAAATATCATCCTATAGTAGGATTTAATCCTGCATTCAATAGAGAAGATCATACGAACAAAAGCTAATTAATCAAATTCATCATTGAAACGAAACCCACGTCAGTAAGGTGTAGTTAAATCTTCAAACAAATGATCATACCAATAGCTCCAGTTTCAGGCCAACCCGTGGAATCGAAACCAGGGAAGAATTCCAGAGAATTCTTAGTCGGGCAGATTCTAGCGGATGAAAGCATGAAACACCATTAGAAACTCAATCCGATCATTATCAATCAAGGAACAACATGTGAGACCTCAAAGTAGCATAAAGGAAACATAAAATGCATCACCATTTATTAGCCAGCCCCACTATTACAAACTTCTTGACATTTCACCAGATTATGGGGAAATCTGCGCGGGACGGATTTCCGTGAAGGAGACCTTCCGGAAAACCCGGAACAGAAAAGGGATGACAGATTTTGGGAAAATCCAAAAGAGAAGGACAACCGCAAAAAAGACACCAGGAAAATCCAGTCCACGCAGAATTTTGCAAAGACCAAAAAATCCCCAAACACCAGATGCTCAGTTAGAATTCGAGTGAGATCTGGGAAAATCCGGATTGGGCGAAAAATATCAAACTTAGGAGAAAACCCAAATTCTGACTGAGGCAGAAAACAGAAGCAACCCAAGATGAAAGGAAAAAGACCCAAAACAAAGAAACCAAAAGAGAAAGGGGGACCCATTTTGATCTAGATCAAAGTGGGGTGGTTATGCAAGGCATAACAGTTCCCACAACGTATGAAGCCCACCTGATTACAATTAAGTTCAAATAGAAATTAAATCCACAACTAATGATTTCCAAATAGTACATTCTATTTTTGATCAGTTGTGTGTGAGAGAGCGAGAAAGTGAGTGTGTGTGTGTGAGAGAGAGAGAGAGAGGTCACTTTTGTGATGGATCTCTAGTAAAATATGTGTGCGCTTTCTCATATGATACCTGGGTGAATAAAGAAAAAAGAAGTTAAACCCAAACCAAAAACCAAACCAGCAACATATAATACATAACTGTATTAATTCTATCCAATGAAATTATTTTATCATCAGTGTATGAAGCACATGACAGATGATTATTAGGAGCAATCCATCCACTCACTTATTCCATTGGTCACTAAATAAGAGAATCATCTATAAAATTGCTACCCAAATTGAAAGGTGCCCCTCATATGGATCAAATGGTATGTAAGCAACTAGAGATGATTATTGGGAGCAAATGCATAATCAATAATCTACCAAACAATGGCATGACATCATCACTAACTACTCATCACATAGTGAATTGTGGATGATTTTAGCATTAACCACATAATTACAATATATGTATGTTTAATGATTTAATACTAGTTGTGTTACAAGGCTCTCTTCTAGACCCCTCATACCCAGACCTAGTTCGAACCACGTACCAGTCCCAAGCCGATTCTTGTGTTGAAATAGTTGAGCTCTTCTCTTTTGTTTTTGCACTACATGAGTACATCCCAAGTTTGTCTAATCCAAACTCGTATATCCACAGATGTGGGATCCATCCATGGATAGCTTCCCCTACAAAAGTTGTCATCTAGGGTAACATATGAGATGTGTTAAAAAGTAAAATAAGTACAAAGGGTAACATATTGAAGCAAAGAGAACTAATGAAAATCACATAAGCTTAAAAGTGCAGCATAATGAAATATTGAAATGTGCATTACCTTATTGAGCTTCTTTTTGTTTTGAGAATAGTTTAATATTCTCTACTTAACAGGGCCAACCACTTGACGATGGAATCTCATTTGGCCCCTCCTTCCCCCCCCCCCTCACATCACTCTCAATTCCCCATACCCAATCATATAACATTAATCATTCATTCATCCATTAATAACATATAACATTCATTCATTCATTCATCCATTAATGACATATAGCATTCATTCATTAACATATTCAAATTCATTCATTAACATATAACATTCATTCTTTCAGTTTTTACATATTATCAAAAATATGATTGTCATAATATGATTACGATCACTTTTTTTGTTTCTTTTTTGCAGCTAAAAAAAGAAGTGGAGTATCGTTTTCTAAATCATTTCCCCCCCCTTCAGTTGTTTTTCCCTTAGCTCATGATATTAATGTATGCCTAGTCATGTACTCACAATGTGGAGGCCGCTGCAAGGGGGGGTCTGTTGCAATAACAAAGAAATGTTAAATTGATATGTTTAATTATTATTGTTACAAGTATTTCATTAATTAAAAGAACATTAGAGTGGTGCTCTTTACTTGATGGGGTCACATCATGTTCCTAATCTTGTCTTATGGCCTCATGCTCAACATGTTGAACACCCTCTAAATCCTGTGGAGTTGAAACATGAAAGGTTACATTAATTAATACACCAATTGCAATTAAATATGTTTAAAAGAACATTAGAGTGGTCCTCTTTACCTGATGGGGCCACATCATGTTCCTGATCTTGTCTAGCATGATCATGCTCAACATGTTGATCATGCTCTACATGCTCTAAAGTTGAAACATGAAAGGTTACATTAATTAATACACCAATTACAATTAAAGATGTTTAATTGTATTAATCCATACTGCATTTTGTATAGCACATGAATACATCCAGTACCAGGATGCACACCATGACCTTCATTTGCAGGTTTAGCTCCACCCTCACCAGGCTGCATTCCAATGTCATGCGTAGTATTATCATTGCTTTCCTGTTTAAAAAAAATAGGCACATAATTACTTTATGGTGGAAATTAATATTGAATAGATTGCACAAGTATTCAATTTTAAATAAACTTCATTGAGTTTATTTACCTGCATGTCGGATGTAGTGGAAGCTTGTGTTTTCCCAGTCAAGAGTCTTAGGTGTTTAGACATGGCTCCATAGCCTTGCTGGAAGGATATCTTTAGGTCCTCTTCTGTGGGCACTTTGTTGAATTCATAGCCCTACATTTTTGCATAAGATCATGAATTTTTCTTCTATGGTATGATAAAACAAAAATTGTTTGCAATTTACTATTTGTATGCAATATTTCATTTAGTGATACTTATAATTCATGCGGCTAATTTCATATAACCACCATAGCCAAGTTCGTGTTGCCCTTTTTTTCTAGTCTTTCCTTCGATGTGTCGGGCAACCTATGAAAAGTTTGAAATACATTAGATTATGTTAAAAGAGAGAGTAATTAGTATATAATTACATTGTTGATTGTATCACATACCTTCCTTGGCTCGGTGTTGTCTTTCTTTTTTTCTTTTCATCCTTCTCCTTTCCATCCAACACCAGGTCCTTCCACTCCCTCTCCAGAATCATGGGGGGACGCTCGTACTTTTTGTTCTTCTCTAAATGTGACCTATTTTGGTCCCTCACATAATTTAGATAGGTATCGGCTTTCTTAATGACCTTGGTTTGGTTGAATGTGTTATTACCGAACAACACAACTAAATGGTTAATGAGCTCATCTTTTAAATCTTGATTTTGGGAATTCCACCATGTACATATGGTGGGCCTAAAGATCTCCAATGTAATATCATTTATATGTTTATAAAAAACATCATTTCTTGCAAAAAGATCATGGGATCATTAGTCTAAAAAGAGTGATCAATAAGTAAATTTCAATTGGATTATATATGATAATAATTAAAACATTTTAAAGTACCTGGGACCTTCTCTATCTTTATGGGAACAAAATCCTTGGTCACCACAAATGTGATTGGCAATGTTCCCATACTAGTAATATGGGAAGATCTAGGAAACACTGCTAAAACATCACCAGTACTAGTGGCCTTTGCATCCCTAGGTACATGTCCTGATGCATGTTTTGGCATGTGTTCATTATTAGAGGGTGCACTACCCAATGCTTGCATGCTATGTGTTGCCAACATTTTAGTCAAAAATATAGGCATAGATGATGGGGTCGAATGATGTGATGTATGTGCAGGAAGATCAAGATCAACACATGTACCAACCCCTACTCCCTAGGTAACACCTGCAATACCCTGATCATGGCCAGCAAAATCATGAGGACACAAAAAATCCTGTAAAAACAACACATATTTTAGTTCATGACATAAAAGAGTACAAAATATTAAAACATGAATGAACTTATGTTATAATTAAAGATCTCATGACAACTTACTTGCAAGTTTTTTGCTCTCAGTCAATATTTTAACCCTTTCTCTTATCTCATTTGTTTGAGGCACTATGAATAACAACTAAAGGATTTCTTCATTGCATTTTTTTTGGTTCTTCCTTATCATATCCAAAGGGTTTGTGAAATATGTGATGTCATCATTGCATAATAGTGATTGCACCTCCCTATTGATGCTCTCCTCTACTATTGGTGTCTTCCCCCGATCATCCGACTGCGACAAGAATATTAAAAACATTATCAAAATTAACCCAATAAACTTATGGAAAAAACATAATAAAAAAAAAATTTGCTCGTATCTAATTTGTACAATTACAATGAGGTAAACTTGTCAGGTAGAAGTGCATGAAGATGCATCATGATCTATGCTCTGGGTCAGAGCCTACCCCCTACGATCAATGTCCCGTTGTGACAAAAATTAAATATAATTTTTTTTTACTGAAATGAAACCAATAGACTTACGAAAAAAAACATAATAATAAAATGGTATATTGGAGTCATTAATTGGAGGTTGGGTAAAATGGTATATAGTACGTACCACCCCCATAGTAACTGTGTTTGTATCTATGTGATTCAAATTGTAATTGATTAGCAACTCTTCCCCTACAATTCTTGATTTTATCACACATATGAATACATGATTTCCCTCGCGCGCCTCAAATATGCAATTAGTTGCTTATTTGTTGACCCAGGTCATGTACTGTTTATAAACCCTGCAATATTCCTTGATGATTTTGGCCTTACGTCAATGTACATAGCCACTCCCTTATTTTGATCCTTATCTTTTAGTTGTATATAATTTGCTGACAATGCATACCTACGCATACTTTGTGTATATCAAACCAGCTGCATCCAATCTTTGTAACTGTAACAGGGTTTGACATACTCCATCAATTTAGTAACTTTGTTGTAACAGACCTTTATGTCGTCCATGCAAAATAGGTCCAAACCATCTAATGACGATGGTGCGATGCGATATATTCTCTCGTTGACACAAAAAACAGTGTTTATTGGAGGAAGTTCCTTGGGTACCCATTGTTTCCATAGATTTTTGTACCTCAAGGAAACCTCAATGTTGCCTATGCTCTCATCATCATAAGAGCATGACCCCCCTTCAACAAGAAAAAATTCCATGCGTTTATGGAATTTTTTTCTAATCTTTCAACCTCTTGTTGATCTCCCTCTTTTAGACCTACTACATGTCTTGCTTTTCTCTTCTCTTCTTGAATTTCCCTCGCTCGAGGAAGATAGATATGAAAAATACCTATTTGGTGGTACCTGCACTCATAAGGATGTTGGATAAATTTCTTTCATGTTGATGTGATCCCAAGGTATGGGGTTGGAGGATTAAAAACCAAGGTTGTCACTACTAGTCAAATGAATGTGGAGGTAACAATAGTTGTGAATGTATTAATAAACCTTGTAAGGGTCTGATGATCAAAGATCACTTGGTAAGCATGGGAATGGTTTGTAGGGTCACCAACCTTGTGTTTTGAATCCTTGGGTTTTGGGAACATCTAGAGGAGTCATTGTCTTGTTTCTTGGAGGTTGATTGGGTTAGTTGGTGGAAGGTTGCTATTAATTTTTGTACCTTTCTATGAAACTTTTTGGACCACCTCCCTCGAAGACAATCATCCCTCTGAGGTAGTACTGGTGTCTGGTTAGTTATTCTATGAAATTTTTTGGACCACCTTTGATGTGAAATAGCCCCTCATGCAACCATCCTTTTATTCTATTTCTAAATGGACATACCCCTTGCCTTTAATGATTAATCTCCACAAGTTTCTACCCCTATGGTTTTTTGGGTCCCCCAAATAAAATAATAAAATATGGGCCCTACTCAGAAGAACCCCAAAATGTATCAAAGTTTCTTTCTTTCTTAAGAATCAAGTTAAATAGGTTAATTTGGTCCCTCCCTATCCAAAATTCCTTCACCATTTTCCAAACACCCACAACATCTTCAAACCATTTATACTCTTCTAGAACTTGAAAAAAAAAGAGTCCACTTTCATTAGTGTTCTCTTTCGGGCTTTCCCTAGTGTTGGCATCTGTACTATTCTTTTGGAGGTTTGGTTGAGTTAGTAAAATATTCAAAAGTTTTTAATGGTTCCTTGTCTTTTTTTCATCTATTGTACTTCTATATTTTCTCTTATGGACAGGCACTAGGCATTTTTCATTGCACTCATGAACCATGTATTGTTTCTAGTCCCTTTGATCATTTGTGGACTTCAATATGTAAATTTATTTCATTGAAGTTTAGAAATTTGAACCCTAGTGAACTTTGTGTGCTGTTATGTGATGGGAATTCCTTTCAATCTTATAGTAGAAAAAATATGCTAAGATAGATACAAAAACTACAATTCACAAGCCAAAAATGGCCACCCAACTGATTGAACATCTCAAAGCTTGGATGTTCAAACTAACCAGACACTAGTACTAGGTGGTATTTCAGTTTTTCAATGGGACATTGGCTCAAATTGACCAAAATATAGCATGAAACACCTCGATGGGAACAAAGAGAGTCTAAATCACTGTACTTGCAACAAGATTTCTAAATGTGGGGGAAAAAATCATTTATAGTCACTGTCCCTTGGTCGATTTTCCCTTTCTGAGTGCCCTCACCTCTCGCTCTGGCTTTCCTCCTGCCAAATGGTTCCTAGTCTTCCTCCTCGACTCAATGGCCTTGCAACACTTGTCCAGTGAAGTCTCGTAACTCTCCACTTAGGGGTTGGATGCAGTGGTTCTTGGTGCAACTCTCCAGTTAGGGTCTTGGTGCGGTATACTATGTCATGCTCGTGCATGCACGAGGCCAAAATTCAAAATATATAGTTTATTTATATGCTATGTCAACATATAGTTTATATACAAAATATATATGCTATAAGTAGGATTACCATACACTTTCATAACATGCATGTGTGGTTTCAAAAGGTTTATACGTTCTTGTGAATTTGAAAGAAAGGAATGTTTTGACTTTTCCAATAGGTGTTAGGGGTTAATTTTACTTGGTTTTAGCATTAGAGTGACAAACCTTGTGGTTTAGGTTCCATAAACAAAATATAATCATTTTTTTAGCTTCCTATTATCATCTTTATAGTCAATGATATTTTTAAAGATCATCTAAATATTCATTGCTAATGAAAATGCGCAAATTGATGTGTAATAGATCCAAGGCGAGGCTCAAAGAGCTACATCTTTTCAAACCATTAACCAAAGAAATGCTAAGAACAATATATGAAAGAGACGAAGAATAAGGCAACTTGTATTATTAGGAAGGACGAGATGCCTTATATAGCATGATATCATGTTTGAGTCTTGAAAGCCTCCCATATCATCAACGCATGTGTCTAGGCTAACCATGTCAAGTTTCACTCCATACATGCACAAATTGAAAAAAATTCAATGTTGGCCCCATTCACATGTCACTATGCAAGGTCAACATGTGGAAACACTAATTTTTTGGGAATGAAATAACCAAAGATATGATTAAATAATATCTAATCATAAATAGTCATAGAGTAATTAGGATTTGATCATATGGAAATTTCTAGGAGAGCTACAATAGTTGTAACATCATGAATTAACAACATTGAAAAGTACATCATGAATTAATTATGTAATGGCATAAAAATTAAAAACATCATGAATTAATTATGTAACCATATAATTCAAATATAATTCTATCAAGAAATCAATATCAAATAGATAATATAATCACATAACTCATACATTTCAATGTCATTGATCTTCTTCTTCATCCAACTCTTTGTTTGTATCATCCAATCCAGATTCGACATTGTAAGGATTGGTCATATTATCATCGTCTTCATTGATATCAGTTTCAATAATGTCATCATCCACATGGATATCATCTTCATGAACATTAACTCCTACATCATCATGATCTAGTTCCTCTTCTTCGACATCTTCGTCAAGCACATCATCAACTATTAATCCTGATCATCATCTACATCATCTTCTAGTTCTTTGGTATCTTCTTCTTCCACCCCATTATACTTTACTATCCTTCCTCTTGGATCATGTCTAACAACAAATGACCAACCCGGTTTACCTGGAACCTCTGAGTAAAATACCTGCTCACATTGGCTCGGAAGAACATAGGGCTCATTTCCAGCTTGCTCGATCAACTTTGTATTAACCATGGTAAATCTATTATCATGTTCAATAATAGTTCTCTCAGGATCATTTTCATTCAATCGTAGCCTATACCATTGGACGATGAACAAAACTAATTTGAAGGACTTAAAGTCACACTCAAGTATATCATCCAAAATCCCATAGTATCGATTTTCTGAGACTTCTGGATGTATGCCACTTCTAGATGAAACATTAGTCACCTGAAAGATTGTAGTTATCCCAAAATCACAAGTTTTCTTCATGTCATCCAACTTTTTGATTTGAAATTTACAACCATTGCACCACATAGCCTTGTGGTGTTTCACCTACAATATGTCAAACATGTAAAAATTATTACATCATCAGTTGATAAACATATTTATTCTTGGTCGAATGTATGTAAAGAAAAAAAAACTCAACATATATATACATCAATATAATTGAAAATAATTAAGTAATATGGGTGATTAATATATTTATACATACCTATTTATCTCTTAAACCATAGGCTAAATCAATTTCCCTTGGTGTAACATTGGAATCTCCATTACGATGCTTCTTTAATCAATGAAGCTACACCTTCCCATGTTAATGCGCAGCCAGATTGTTGACATCATTCAATCCATATTGTCATCCAATCAAGATTGTTTGCGACATACAAATGTAGTGCATCCCACTCTCGACCAACTGTATAAAAAAAAATGAAATTCACAAACGACGTATAATTAGTTAATTACCATGGTATACAACCTTAATTTATAATTGATGTACCTAAAAACCTAACATCCCACTACCAATGATCTTATTATGTTTCGTAAGAAACCTCTGAACTATATGTATCCAAGACCCATTGTGTTGGAACTATAAATTTTTTAAAAAAATTATAGTGATTTATACTCATAAGTTTCCCAAAGGAGCCCATATTTTGAATACAAAATTGATATAATATCCTTTGCATGACATGACTATCAATGATCACATCAGCCTTAACCATTTGATACCATGAATTATGTCTAAGCCCAAGGATTTGAGTAAATAATCCATATCGGCAAGAGATGGTGCAGGTCTCTTTGATTCATAAAGCATTATATTCTTATACATATTTTCTAGCATATCAGCGAGAGGTCAGGAATGTCACGTAGATTACATTTCATATGAAGATGTGCATCGAGAAGATACAGTTCACGGTCTCGCCAATGAAGAAGTTCATCGGCAAGACAAGCATCATCGGGAAGAGATCAATAGGTCATATTGAGCATATGTGTCTTACTTATGAAATACCATCGGTATGAGATTTGTCATGTCTCATTGATAAAGCATAAAGAATCACATCGACAAGACAAAAAACTATTGAAGTAAGGTTCTTAAGTCAGCCCAAGCACATTTTTCTCACCGATGAAATATCATTGGCAAGACACCCATCTTGTCTTACTAATGAAACAAAAGCAGATACTATCAGCAAGACAATTGCTATCGAGGTGAGTTTGAAATGTTCTTGCAACTCTCCATGTCATGTTGATGGGATTACATTGGTAAGAGTCTTGGTGACATACTTAAGATCGAAGGAATGAACATCGGGGAGACTCATAGCATCAAGGAAACAATTGAGTGTCTTAGTGATACATAGTCTCTTGCCGATAAAGAATACAAATGGGTCAAAGGATTCATCAGAGTGACTCTTGGCGATATCTATGCATTATGGATCAGAAGGATGAATTATGTGATATTAGCGAAAAGGACATAATCTCTCCTTGATCAACAGGGTGTTTAGTGAATGTTGGTTGAACCCAAATAAAAAGGATCACCTAGAGTTTGAAATCTCATGCTAATATAAAGCACTTGATGTGACAGTGAGAATTTCAAAAAAATTGCAAACTCGTGCTCAGAGCTGGAACATTAATGGCGCCATGAAAACACAAAGAAGTAGACAATTTTTGAAGAGGAGTAATTGAAGGAAAATTTTGCAAAATTAGCAACAGGAGAGCGAACAAAGGGTCGGAGGATTTTATAGCCAAATATTTTCAAATAAATTGGTACATTTTCTGTGATTGAATTTCCTATTCTGTGATTTATAAAGAGTAAAATGGAAAGTACGAGCTCAGGGAAAACAAAGGGAAAGAGACAGGGTGAGATTAGTCGCCCTAGAGGGAAAAAGAAAAAAATTGAAATTGAAAATGAGCTTGGGGTAGTGGAAAGGAAATTGAACCAAGATTTAATTGACCAATTACTTGGTTCAGGACCTAAAGCTAGGTGTCTCACTCAACTTAGGGTAGAAATAGAAAAAATGGAGGATGAGTGTAAACAAATAGGTGATATTTGGACTCCAATTAGGGGATACAAGCTATTCATCTTTCATTACCACCAAAGGAATCAATATGAACCAGTGTGTAGCCTTGGAAGTTTAACCTAGGGAAATTGGTCTGCCCAAACATGTTTGTAGATACATAATTGGTAAAAATTCTAGCTTCTCACTATGATCTAAAGCTCAAAGCTATTTGTGATCCATCGGGAAAACCCTTTGTACACATATCAAAGGCTGCAATTAGTGAGGTTTTTAACCTAGAGGGGGTATATGATGAAAAAATTGTAAATGAGGAGTTGAAAAGGGAGTTTTGGAGAATGGATACTATATACAAGGGTTGGAGGTCACCATTGCAAAAACTCAAAAAGGATGGCAACTCAATTCCATTAGAAGATAGTGATGGTCCTCCATTTCATGTTGACATGTTTGAACCATACTTGAAGTATACATATTTTTCAGTAGGCCAAGTATTAGGGATGGAGGTCCTCGAGTACATGTCAATTGTGCCAATGGTAGTTGCAATAGATGTTCAATGCCATAATTCTAGACCTTTTGAATATGCTTCACATATTTCCAAAGAACTTGATGCAGGATTAATGTCAATAAAAAATAGATCTCCTGTTTTGCATTTGAAGCCCTATTCAATCTTTATGCATATGATATTGTACTATGGACAGGAACTGAATTTGTGGCCTAAAGGGTTAAGAGTTTCAAAATTTGATAAGGAAGGAAGATCATTACCAGTACAACTCTAGACTTCCATCTGGGACAACAAATTTGCTAGTTCTAGCTTTATACATTTTGAAGAATATTTTGTGAAGCCATTGTATAAATTGTTTCTCAGACCTACAGACTTTGATGGGCTTGTCAATCACAATTGGGGGGACTGGTATTGCTTGGAAGGTACAACTATGATCAGAATATATGGGTTTGAGGATGTACCTTTTATCCTTCCCAAAATAGTACTTGACAAGATTGCCTACCTAGAGATTGCTAGGCAGTTAGATTATTCAGATTTCATAAACTTAAGTTCTTTTGGAAAAAAGGCATTTGTTCCTAACACTCTTTGTTTTGGTGACTTCACTGTGTTAGCAAGGGATGGATATGATATGGTTCTAAATAAATTGTTACAATACAATATGAAGAAAGGTCCACTATGAAAAGGATTTGATCCAGAGGGGTATATCCACTTTGTAAGAGATACAATGAACTTGGGCAGGTATGATCATGTAACCTATCAGTATGATGATTTGATCAGGAATTTGGAGGAAAAAGAAGCAGAAAGAGTGGTTGAAGAATATAATAGAAAGTTTCCAGATGTTGGAATGTTGTCTTCAAAGGAAGAGACATTTGGTGATGAAAGGCCCCATAGTACAATTAATAAAATTTCTAGGTCAAGAACTCAAGCTTACAAATGTCCTCCTAGGGAAACAAATGTTGAAGAGAATTCAGATACAGATGCAAGATAGATTGCATAAAAGTTATTTGTAGATGATGACGAATTTGTCAAAACTCCATAATTCAAAGCCTTCTTGTACAAGCAAAAGGGGAAATCAATAAGAGAATTAGTGGAAGATATAACACCACATAATGAGGGGAAACTATTGAGAAATTTGAAACTAAGTGTAGAAAAAGAAATGGAAAACATGACCCTTGAAAAGGGAAGAAATAGAAAATGCAGGTTTCATGATTTTTCCTGGGTTGGATTTAATTCTCTTTTAGTTTTTGATAGTTTTTTGAAGATTAATAGTGCCACATACAAAGCCAGCCCTGAAGGTGTAATAGAGATATACGCAGGATCCAGGTATAATCTTGATGAGGGATCACTCATGATTTGGGCTTTGAACCCACCACACAAGAAATATGTTGTGATACAGAGAAATATTTTGGGCATGTAATGACATTAAAAGTTGGAGAAGTTGATATGATAACAAAAAAAAATATTGGCATTAATGTTGCCAAGTTAAATAAGGCACATATGTAGATGTTAATTAAGGAGAAAGAAATGTATAATATGAACAATGAAAGATTACTCAAAGAGAATGATTGTTTGAAAGATATGGTGGGAATTGCATTAGAACCCACTAAGCAACTAACTCATGGTGAGAGCTCCCAAACTAAGGACAAGTGGGAAGAGTCGGGTGCATACTCTCAAGGAAAACATGACACAATTACTGCAATAATTAGAAAGAGGCAGGATAGCTTGATGATCTTGTTGAAAAAACTTTGGGGAACAAGTTCAAAAATCCATATTGCAGAACAAGAACATATAAGAATTGATGGCAGGATTCAAGAAAAGTGTCAAGAAATAAATGAGAGGGATGTTCCCAATAATGAGGTTTTTAATATTGTTGATCACATCATGAGAAAACACATGAGCTTTCATGAAGAGATGCAAGGAGATGCACAAGGATTGATTGAAGCCACAAAAAAGGGATTACTAGCACTATTTGAAGATGGAGGACAAATGAAGGGAAAGGCCAAATGGGTTGATGAATGCAATTCAATGGTGCAACAGCTTCTGGAAACGGCTATAGAGAAAGACTCTCCACTAAATGAAGCTTGCAAGTTGGTCGAGAAGATGGTGATGGAGATAGCAATCTGAAATGTGCTAGGAGATGTTGAAACACATGAGTGACAGTATTACTTGGATCATTTGTCAAAATTCCATTTATGGCTAAATAGAGCTTAATTTCTAGTTTATTATTGTTGTTGTTAAGCAAAAACATTTATGAAAGGACATGTCCTTTCATGGTTTTGTTGTATTTATATATATTTTATAATGTCAAACAAATATAGGTAGATAAAAGAAGGATATAGAAGATAAATTTGCAATGATGTTTTCATCTAAAAAGACTCAGATGCATGTATGAATTTCGATGAAGTTAAGGAAGATATCTTAATTTGTGGCTTAATCTTGGTATCAGCTATTTGTTGAAGTTATACAGTTATATGGCTGTCTCCATTTTGATACTTTTCTATTGTTTAAATTGATATATCAAGCATGTATTCAGTTTATCAATACACATTTGTTGTATTTGTGTGATGTGGTTATTTGGTTCTTTCAAGCAGAGATTAAATCCTTCTAATGAATCACAGTAATTGGGGAGTATTAATTGGATCAGTAAGAAGAATCACATAACTAGGATTGTCATTCAGTCTCAAGTAGAGTTTTTCAATCATTTATTTGCACGTTTATACAAGTTATAAAACTACATTTGTGTTCCTAATAGTTTGAATTATTGCCATCATATATTACACTTTTTTAGATCTTCATTAGACTCCATATACCCAACAAGGCACTAGTCTAACATTTTTATCTTTTAGTTCATCCATTTTATTTTTTACATCTGTTAAGTGAACATATTTCTTACTCATACAATATATGTTAGATTAGGATTACATTTGTTCACTATAAGATTTTCATTTGTGAATGGATCACTGTGACAAAATCACATCATTCAAGTCTAATCAATTCACATAGGTAGACCCACCTAGGTTTAGCATCACCTAAAGAGAAGAAGGTCTAAACTATTTAGCCTTGTATGTTACCCTGAAAAGTACCAAGAGTTTGGCAACCTCTTGAGGTATTTTACCTGCATTTTTTTAGGGCTAACACATTGTTCATACATTTCAAATTGAAGAGATATAACATAATTAAATAAGTACAATATACATAAAAAACCATATGTAAAATGTATTCTAATTAATCTCCATGACCATCTTATAATTACCTCACTTTCCTCAATCTACCTTTCCCCATCAGGTACTCCCCTTCGAATTTGTTAATGGAGTTGGGATCCCAAATGCGATCTACATGGATCTTTGTTGCAAACTTAGGAAGATATTAAGTAATGTACACCATGGTCCACACAATTCAATCTCCTCAACTTGGTGTATGAGGTAGTGTTCTTGTGCATTGAAAAATGTTGAAGGTAGACACATTTGCATTTCACACATTAGACGAGGAATTTTTCTCTTCCAGTAATTTATATCTTCTTTATGGATTTCTTTAGATGACAGCCATCTACAAGTGATTCAAGGCACAAATATATTAACGATATTTAACAAAAATATACAATATATTACATAACAAGTAAAACAAATGGAAAATATAAGATCTATACAATGAATTGAACAAATATCACTACTTACCTCATGTATTTTCCAAGATCATATATAACTTTCTTGACATTGTTGTCAAAGTTGTCTGGGAGAGATAGAGGTAGAACATACCACAACAATTATAAAATGATCTTTTCATTATTTTTCCAAAACTAGTAAACATAATACACTGAAAAGTACAAGCATTATACAATATATATATAATATACCATAATAATTACCTTAATGAAGGTATGCCAATCATGCGTTTTCATCCTTGACTCAAATTCACCTTTCTTTGTTATGATATTGTTTATGTTCGCAACAAATCCTGTGGGAAATCAAATTTTTTGTATGACTTCTTTTATAGCATTGCTTTGCTGCTTTGTTAATAACCAAGGAAAGGCGCTTATATTAATTTGGTCTCCATCGCTATTTAATTGAATGACATTTTTCATTGCATGATTGGCTTCCTGAATGCCACTACAATTTTTGACAATTTTTTCTTTGTCATGCCTTCCATCCAATATTTTCCATAACGTTTATTTTATATTCTTTCTGATATGCATTGTATCAAACAAATGCACAATTTGTAGCTACTCATAGTAGAGAAACCTACAAAATTGTCTGGGATAACTTTTCAGTCCCTATGGAAGTTGACCATTAATGCCTTAACGACCTTCATGAAGCATATAAGTTAAACAAATTAACAACGACAATCATTGTCAATTACAACATGAGTAAACAAAACACAATATAAAAAAATAAATTCCAAACATATCATATATGATAGATAAATAATTTGATCTGATGTATAACCTTGACAATTAATTCTATTATATTCCAACTTCCATAGGCGAGGTGTCATTCTTCGTGGTTTTGATGTAGTCTCTTCTTTCCCATTGAAAAGATGTTTTTTAGTAGTTCGATACTTATGATTTATGTGGTGGAAGTGCCTATACTCACCAAACACCTATTTTCCTAAACTTGTTGAATGACGAGATTTCATCTTTGGACCACAAACTGGACATGCAAAATTTCCCTTTGTTTGAAGACCTACAAGATCATATATAATTAGATTAAATATGCCAATTTTTATAATTATATATAATGAATAGATTATTTTAAAAACATGCATGATATCTACTTCATACAATTAAATATCGTTAAAGTGTATTTGAATGTTATAACATACCACAAAAATGTGTTAGCCCTGGGGCATCATGAATTGTCCATACAAGCATTGCATGAAATTGAAATTATCTTTGTCCTATTGGTCTAGAGACGTCATGCATAGTGACATCATTCCATAACTTTAGTAACTTGTTGATAAGAGGCTTGATATATACATTCATATCTTTAACTTGGTTCTTACCTAGTTAAATGAACATAAACATTACATAATTATTATAACCATTTTACTGCAATATATATAAATTAATGTACATGACTATTAAATGAAAAAACTATAAGTCATTATGCAACAAATAAGACAAATGAGATGCTACTACGTTAAAGAAAATTGATGTAAACAAATACTTGGAACAATCATTTCCAACATTATGTGCTCCCTCTTTATTGACATCCATGGAGGAATGTTATTGTTGATAACAAAAACAGGCCACACCGAGTAAATAGATCTCAACTCTCCAAATGGATTGACACCATCCACTGCCAATGAAAGCTTGAGATTACAAGGTTCTTCTTTAAATTGTGACCATTTTTCCTCCATGACCCTAAATGCAGAACCATCCATAGACATTCAAAGAATGTCATCTCCACTTCTATTTCGTGCACGGTAATCCATAAACACCTAAATAATCGTTGCATACGTGGAATAATGGGAATATAACGAAGAACCTTGCAAGGCACCTTTTTTGTAAGTTGATCTATTTGATATCTACTGATATGAAATTCTAGCCATTTTGTTGCAAATTCATGTTGTTTATGATATATAATATGATCATTGGGACATGCATCTATTGCTTGATACTCCATTCCAATATCTTTCATAATGGAAAAAAAATCTCAGTATGAGCGAGGTAAAATATTTGATGGTGGTAACAAAAATTCACCTATCAATCTACAACAAAAAAATAATTTGTGAATATAAAGAATATTAATGGTACATATTCCATCCTTTATTTACTAGTGATGAACTAACAACAAAAATAGATGAAAAAAGATGACATATATGACATACCTTAACATCTGTGAGATTGCTATGTTGGATAAACCATTCATAACCTTCAAGTTCACCAACAAAAATACAACAGAGAGAAGAGTTGTTTGGGAGCCTTCATAAAGGGGCTTGTATGCCTTCTCAAGTACAGGTAAATCATGAACATCATCAAAGTCATCTCGATCATCATGATTAGCTGCGCCACTAAATGTGTCATGGATCAATGAATTTGTACCATCATCTTCAACTGTGTTTTTTGGCGCATGATCATCTTCTTCCATAGGATCAATAACTTCATCTTCGATATTCACAACTCCATGTTCCTCTACTTGCAAAACCACATTCTCTAGGCTGTGATAATCCATATCATGTGCCCTAGGGCACCCCATCTTTATAATAATGATCGACATAAATAAACCATGATTATGATCAAGTGATTAAATATATATATATATATATATATATAAAATGTCAAAATGATATAAACATTTACAAATTCAATCAATATAAAGACATATAATGAACAACTTACCAATGGACGATAATCATGCCCCCCTTCAATGTGACCATGCTGCCTACAATGTTTCTTAGTTGTTGTGATTAAAATTCTTCTCGTCTTTAAGCCCTTGCAATTATTGCAAGGACCATAACATTTCCCATCACCCTTTCTTTTCAATCTAGCCCACAATCTAGCAAGTGTCTCTTCATTTTGCTTTGCACTAATATTATCTAACATTATTTTTCTTTACCAAGCTTGAATATTTAGATCTTCAAACAATATCAAACTCACACTCCAATAATTTTTAATCATAGATAGGTAACAAAATCTAATAATTTTGATATTTTGCACCAAAAAAATTTGGCCTATAACATCCACAAATTGTCACAAGTATAGAAAATTCATAAGTATAGCAAAACACTATCGCAAGTATAGATAAATTGCCGAACTCACTTTTATTTATTAAAAAACATTCGTCAGAACCCCGATGAACGCTAACTGTATACCCGTCGGCCCACAAATTAAGGAGGCTAACCATATGTCGGCCCACAAATTGATGGAAGGGGATGGTTGACTTTAATTGTATGTCAAAATAGGACAAAAATCATGGAGTGTCGCAATTTCGACGAATGTCGAGTATAATTTTTTAAAAAAAATGAAAATTTCACATTAAATACACAAGTACCCGATGATACATCTAATTATACATCTTTTGTTAGAAATTTTTGTTGTATTTTGCAGTCAAATGAGTTAGTGTTTCATCCCATCCTCTTGCATCCATTTTTCTTAGATTATCACATAACCACCTTCATCATTTGCATCTTCCATTGCATCTTCACCCCTTTGCATCTCATTTTAGATCATTTTCCATCCAAGGAGCACACACTCAAGCTGCATCAAGGGCCAACCAAGGATCAACACAAGTAAAAAGGTATACTTTCTTGTTTTTATCTTTCTTTTATTTGTGTTCAACATAGCCCAATCTTGATGTGGTCTAGTGTTGTTTTATCTTGCATTTCTTAATTAGTTTTGCATATTAGGAGGTAATAACACTTGCACACATTTTTGGCATGCCCGGTGGGACCCACAAATAGGTCCTTTTACTCTTATGTTTGTTGTTTTTTGATATTTTGTAGGTTCAGGTGACATAGAGGGGCTACCCCACCCTCAAAAAGGCGATCGGGATCTACAGAGGGGCAATCTCGCCCAGACACAAACATCTATCTAAGACAGAACAACTATTTTAACTCTCTTTTTTGACCAAAGCGGCAATAGGACCTATAGAGGGGCAACCAGGCCCTAAAAAAGGTGACCAAGACTCATAGAGGGGAAACCTCGCCTAGACACAAACACCTATTTGAGACAGAACAACCAATTTAACTCTCTGTTTTGACTAGAGGGGTGACCAGGACCTACAGAGGCATGACTGAGACTTGCAGAGGGGCGACCATGCCCTGACAGGGGAGACCAGGCCCAGAACAGGGGCGACAAGGCCCAAACAAAGCCTTCTGCAAAGAAAAAAATAACATTTTAAATCATTTTTACAAATTATTTTATGTTGTTTTGGTTATTACTGACCCCCTAACTCATGTTGTTGGTGATTGTGAAGGTTTTTACTAACGTTTGTGCAATTATTTCATGTTTGATGAAGAACGGAGGTTAAAACTACTAACACGTTTGTTGCAGGATGAAAGGACCAAGGCATTTAGTTAGTTGTTTGCTTTCATTTTCACACTAATTAGGCACATAGTCTAAGTAGGGGAGTCAATACATTGTGTGATTTGTTTGTAAGTAAGCTATTGGCGTATCCAATCCCCTTGCACCATTTGGCGATCCTGGGTGAAGAGAAATCGTAACTTACTTAAGTCCTTTGTGTTACCCAAGGGGGCATTACATCATTCAAGCTTTCCCCTTGCACTTCATGTGAGCCTGGGGAGTAGCTGAAAATGGTTAGCATTCTCTTCTTAGTGGGACCTGCTTGGGGATTTCATCACCCTAAGGGATGATTCCAACCATGTGTACTGGTGGGGTATATAAAGGGGGGAGGCCAAAGCTATACCCCAATCCAGTCACATCATGTTTGGCGGAGTGTCGAAGCTAGGGTGATACCTAGATAGATGTGAAGAGTTAGTCTGAGCCTTCAAAATCTCGTTGGGGTTCCTGACTCATGCTTGTGACAGGATGGTGTTCACGGTTGTGCCTCACGTACCGCGCGTATATCAAGGACTCCCTAGATTGCCTGGTTTAGCCTAGTTAGAGGAATGTGTTGGTCATACCCCTCATACTAATCATAGGATTGTGTTGCTTGAACTGTCTTTTCTATGAAAAACCAGTGCATAACTTACTAGTCAAGTTAGTCTTGCCTTTTGCTTGTTGTTTGAAGTGTTTCCTGTCCTTTTCCATAGTCATTTTTCCTAATTCAAGTTCAAGTCTATTGACAGAGGCAACCACGCCCTAACTAGGGATGACCCTGACCTCAAGAGTGGTGACTTTTCCCTCCGTGTCAGTAATTTTTGAGTCAAAATTGTTCACTTTTCACCTAGACAGGCAACCCTACCCTGAAACAGGGGCGACCAGGACATGTCCAGGGGTGACCACACCTTGTAGAGGGATGACCACACCCTAAAAGGGGTGACCAAACCTAGAATAGGGGTGATCCCACCCAAACAACTATTTTGCACTCTAAACAATCAAATTTTTCATCCATTTCGTCATTCTGTTAGTCCGTTTCCCCATTTCGAGCATTCATTCCATCATTCTGTCAGTCCATTTCCTTGTTCCCAAAGTCTGTTCTCTCATTTCATGAATCCAAAACAAGTTCATTTTTCCATCCAAGGAACTTGTTTCATCATTCGGAGAACTTGTTTTTCCATTTGGGGAATCTGTTTCATTGTTTAGGGATCTCGTTTCACTGTTCGGGGAACCCGTTCCATCATCTAGTGAGTCCGTTTCACCACTTGTCAGGCTCATTTGCCCATTCCAATAGCTTGTTTGACCTCGTTTCTTATTTAAACAAGTCTAAAAATTAGTCAGGCAACCAGGCCTTGGGAACAAGCGACCACACCCCTTAGAAAGGTGACCTCGCCTCTTGAATAGGAAACCCTACCCAATTTAGAGAGTCAAAGAGTTGGGGACCTAAAACCTTATCATTTTTTGTGATCTAAACACTTTCATCCCTTTTCGTTCACTTGTAATTCATCCTTTAGTCCATTTGCACTTTCCAAAGGTCATTCAGTCATCACCTGCGTCATATAGGCACTCTTAGAGCATTTGTAGGTTGCATCGATCATCATCGTTCTCTCGATCCAAATCCCCTAAACCTTGTTTTAGAGGTTATTATTTGAATTGACCTAGGCGTCTGAATCCGATCGTTATCCTACACATCAGTCATTGTCTTCGACCCAATCAATCCACTTCCATCTTGAGGTGGATTTGGTGTCATAAGTCATCATCCTTGGTCCAATCAATCCATTTCCATCTTGAGGTAGATTCGGTGCCATAATCATCTATCTATCGTTCAATCCGATCAAACAATGCCTTAAGTCACCTAGGGTGATTTCTGAACTAGGTTTAGAATCCCTTACATCATCCATCATCTAATATTGTCGGTCGTTTCATCAACCAATTTTGATCCATCATCTAATCCTATCAATCATTTTACCGATCAATCCTTATACAATCATCCAATCTCAATCCTATCCAATCATCCAATCAATCTTATCCAATCATCCAATCAATCTTATCCAATCACCAATCAACCCTTATCCAACTATCCAATCTCATCATCCAATTAATCAATCCTTTATCCAATCCAATCAATCTTCCAATCGTCATTTAGATCATCCTTGCATTGAGTCTAGTCTCATCTTAGTCCACCCTGTAGTTTCACATTTTCATGCCCGTTCACACTAGATCACAAACCAAGAAGCAAATGGCACAACAACAAGGTCAAGGTTCCCAGCCGAACATCCCTCAAGATCTTAACAATGGGGAAAACATCTCTCAAGATCCTAACAATGGTGTGAGAATACCTCAAGATCCCCATAACGGTGTTTTGTCACAATCTAACATCGACAGTCAAAATACCTCACTACCCGGTGACGAAAACATGATCAATCAGCTTGAAGTCATCATTGATGAATACCTAAGTAATCCCACTAATGTTCAGATGACAAATCACCTCCTTGACGAGCATGGGGATAAGATCCTCACTACTCTACTCATGAAGGGAGTCAAACCACCATTTGGTTTTGACATGTCACAGTACACCAACACCCAGATCCCTCTAGTGCATCAAGATCTGCAAAATGTTCTTGGAAATTCCTATGTTCCCGAGGGTACACCCATAGATAACTGGTATCATCCTAAATTTGGAAATTTTGTGATAAATCAAATTTCTAATTATCCTCCCCTTCCATCCATAGCCTCTATGACACCATCTGATCTTATGATCCCTATGCCTATGGCATGCTACAAAACATCCCGTCTGCTCCACCACTCCCACCTCAGTATCCTGGTCAACCACCTGTCAACACTGGGGGAAATCCCTTTCTTGCATTGATGCCACCACCAGGACTTGTACCTATAGGCAATCTCCTACCGCCACCTCATGGTAACACTTCGGCGTTCCAACAACCTCCCGTTAATACTCATCAATCCATTGCTTCGCAGGCACCGCCGCAACATGCAAATATCCCCTCGCAAGAACCACCACAACATACCACTTCTATTTCCATCCCCATGCAACATCATCAATAACCTCTACAATAGAATGTTTCAATTCTGAAGTAGAACATGTCACAACAAAATGTTTTGAACCCACAACAACATACTATGACTCATATACAACCTCCTGATCTGGCAACGCAAACTGCATCACACCCTCAACAACCACCTCATGGTACCTCTGTAGCAGTCCCACAACAACAACACATCCCATCTCACCCTCCCTATCAACAATCACATACGCATGTTCCCACGCAAACGCAACGTAATCTTCTCATGCAATATCTCTACCATTCGAACAACACATACACTGCTTATGCTAATTCGAATATCCATGTGGCCTCTCAGAATCCACCACAAACTCAACCACCACTTTGCACTAATCCTCCACAATCACACACTAATCCCTACCATCAAAATTTCAATCCAAAACTACCTCTATATGCTACACAACAACCAAACATTGCCTATAATTACCAATCCAATCCATATTACACTCAACAACAACCGCCCTATCAACAGGGTGCTTCGTCCACCTCTTACTACCAAAAACCATTTTCACAACAATAGGGTGCTTCCACATCCATGTACTACCAAGCTCCACACAATGCCCCATCCACTTCATATTATCAACAGCATCCACCTCTTATTACCAAAATCCATCATCATCCTATTCACCTTACATTAATCCACAACCTGCTTATGCTAATTAGTATCAACCTACACCCTCATACAATCCAAATGCTTCCATCCCATCTTCATCACATCAGTAATATCCACCCAATCCGTCTAATCCAACTCTACCCGCCAATAAAGATCTGGAGGAGCTCAAAGTTGCATTGAAAGACCTACAAGTAGGTACGTCCAAAAAATCCTTCAAGTTTGAGGAGATTTTCCCATATCTGTTTGATTCTTCGATTTCACTTGTCCCCTTTCTAAATCATTTCAAGATACCCAAGTTCGACAAGTATACAATAACTAAAGATCCAAAGGCCCATATGTAGGAGTTCTATGCACAATGTCAGGATGTCCAACATAATGACAATTATCTCCTACGCCTGTTCCCTAGAAGCTTAGGAGGGGCGGCCTTAGATTGGTTCATGGGTCTCAAGAAGGGGACAATTTCTTCCTTCATTGATCTTTCTAAATAGTTTTTCAGAAAATTCTCCTTTAATTTGGAGGAAATTGACACTCTAGACCTCTTAAAGGAGAAGCAATGTGATGGAGAAACTTTCGCTAAATACCTGCAAAGGTGGCGAGTTGTAGCTAGCCATATGAAATCCCCTCCCAATGAGAAAGAAATGGTCACCATTTTTGTGGCTAATGCCCATCCTGAAATGGAACATGCTCTTAATCTTAATTGTGTCACTACCTTCAGAGAGGTTATCAAAAAGGGGCTCATCATTGAGAGAGAACTTGTCGCTAAAGGGAAAATTAAACTATACAACTTGGATAAGGACAAGTCATCCGATGAAAAATCCTGTTACTGGGATAAGAACAAGAATGTAGTCAATGATGGCGTCATTGATACTAAACATGTTTAGGTGGACAATACCTCCCAGAGGCAACAACCATCCATGCTCAATGCCATATCTATGCCATAGGGGGCACCTCAACCCCCTCAACAATCCAATAAAAACAATCAAGGGGGTAAACGTCAATACACTCAATTAGGTGAACCATTGAGTGTTGTCTTCAATAGGTTGTTGTAGGTCAATTACCCCATCACATATTCAGTGACTAAACCTTTTGATGAGTCTAAACCTAAACTTTCTTGGTACAAGGAAAATGAGTATTGTGGCTTTCACAAGATCAAAGTTCATTCCACAAACAAGTGTCAGGGTCTGAAAACATATGTCAAAGATCTTATAGATCAAGGAGATATCCATGTGGATGCCAACCAGGCCTCGTCGTCGAATGCTCAATTATAGATATATCAAAATGATTTCCCCAAGCATAACCAAGGTCCTAGCACATCCAACGCAAATCCTAGACCTAGTAACAATAACAACCAAGATAACAACACTAATAATAGCACCTACAAGAATGTCTCGCTTAACTATGAGACTCTCATCACGCATATTGGGCAAGTGGAACCATGCGTGTTTATGATACATGTTAAAGTCAAGGAGCCTCAATGTGTTGTTACCACTTACCACACTCTCATTGCTGTCCCTGGAGCCTCCACATCAGCCCCATCACCTCTTGTGGGCTCTCAGTATAACATCCTTGACCATCTAGGAAAGACCGCAATGCAAATATCTATCCTAGATTTACTAAAGTCTTCTCTTGTATATCAGGAAATCTTGATGAAAGATTTATAGGATGCTCGTGTCCCCAACAACATTGACCCCACACAGTTCCAAGCTCTGGTAGGACACTTTCATCAACCTACCAACTAGGTTTTAGCCAAAATGACATGCCTACCATCAATTCCAATCACAATCAACCCCTCCATATAGAGGTTCCCGTCGCTCGACATAAATTAAAGAGGGTCTTGATAGATAATGGCTTTTCTCTCAATCTTTGTACATTAAAGTTCATGAAGTAGGTAGGATATACCCATGCTGATTTAAGCAATCAAATCATCACTATAAAGGCTTATGATAATGTAGAAATGGATTCCGAAGGGGTTATTGATCTTCCAATTCAAGTTGGCCCAGTTATACAATACACCACTTGTCATGTCCTTGATTTGGACCTCCCCTACAACCTTCTTCTCAGTCGACCATGGATCCACACCATGCAAGTCATCATGTCTACCTATCATCAATGCTTGAAGTTCTCGTTTAATGGAATGAAAGTTATGATACAAGTTGATCCCCAACCATTTGAAAACTATCATTCACTTGAAGCTTCTTTCCCTCATTCCCATTATTGTCCAGGAGTGGAAATGGGACCACCGCCATCATCCTCATCCAATCCATCATCTAATCCATCACCCACCACCTCATCCACTCCACCTTCTACATATGATTCCACTCTCACTAAAGTCTAGATCATTGACAAGGGATGTGGTGAATATGAGATGCACACAGCCTTGAACGTGGCAACTATGTCGCCCTCAATGCATACATATGGCCAACCTTTGTAGTCTACACCAAAACCAGAAGACAAGACCATCACCTTTAATGTTTTGAATGTGGGATCCAACACCTTTCGCTCTCTTGGGTTAAGATAAGATGCGCCAATGGGTCTACCGTGAGGAACCTGATCCCTCCCCTCCTTTGAAAGAACATTTCTAGGAGAACTATCCTTGGCCATCTAAGTTCACAGAAAAGTACAATTATCAAGGGTGAGGCCTTGGCATTGAAGAGCAAGGAAGGAAACACCATATTGAGGCTACAATAAGAACAAGGAACTCAGGCTTGGGTCATGACACAAAATAAAAGGGACTTATAACATCATTAAGTGCTTTTAATAATGTTAGTGAGAGTAATGGTTTCCTTGAGGACATACCAGAGGAGGAATCCATCATACACACATACGATGATGTAGATCACACTGACCTCTCTTCCATGTTTGAATGCTTACACATTTTCACCATTAGCCTATCTCTTAAGCATCCTGAACTTATAGACTGGGATCTACATGGTAGCACACCTACCGATACCTTTCCCACAATGGATCAGTACATACACCTTATGGGATTGGGGGAAGATGAACACCCTAACCACAAAAGTAAAAAGAAACAAAATAAAAAAGGGTCATCTAGCGAAGAACCCCCCGAGGTGCTTCTTGACCTAGAAAAAGTAAAAACAAAGGGTGTATCTGATAGTGAAAACCTTGATGAGGCACTAGAAGATGGGGATGTTCATCTTCCCCTTGTATGGAATCACCTCTTTGAATGATCGTCCGTCCTAATTGAGGAAACTCAAGAAATAAATTTGAGAACTGAAGAGGATCCCAAAATCACCTATGTAGCCAAGGCATTATCAGAGGAAGAACATTCTACCATCACCAAGATTCTTCAAGAGGGTATCATTAATTTTGCATGGACATATTCAGACATGCCAAGCCTTGATCTTGTGTTAGTATTCCATCATCTGGACGTGCATCCGGATGCCAAACCTATCAAAGAAAAGCTTTGGAAAATGCACCCTCAAGTCGCCCTACTGGTTAAGAAAGAATTAGAGAAGCTATTGGACATTGGATTCATAAGGCCTATTGATTATTCTAACTGGATCTCCAACATAGTGCCAGTCACCAAACCAAATGACACCATCAGAGTATATACAGACTTTCGTGACCTCAACAAGGCTTTTCCCAAGGATGATTTTCTATTACCAAACATCGACATGTTGGTTGATTTAACTGCAAGACACAAGATGCTATCCCTCATGGATGGATTTTCTGGATACAATCATATCAAGATTGCACCTAAAGATCAACATAAAATAGCCTTTACCACACCTTGGGGTACATTCTGTTATAATGTTATGCCCTTCGGTCTTAAGAACACAGGGGCAACCTACCAATGCACAATGATCATCATCTTTCATGATCTTATCCACATCATCATGGATGATTGTGTTGATGATCTGTTAGTAAAATTAAGAACTAGAGCAGAACACCCTGCAGTCTTAAGGAAGATCTTTGAGCATCTAGAGCACTACAAGTTGCGCCTCAATCCAAAAAAGTGTGTGTTTTGGGTTACATCAGGAAATTTGTTGGGCTTCATTGTCTCCAGGAGAGGTACAAAAGTGGATCCAACCAAGGTCAAAGTTATTATGGATATGCCTCCACCTCGCAACCTAAAACAGTTAAGGAGTCTCCAAGGTAAGCTACAGTCCATCAGAAGGTTCATAGCACAGTTAGCTGACAAGTGTCAACCATTCACCCACCTCTTGAAAAATAATACATCCTTCAAGTGGGATCCTATGTGTTAGGAAGGTTTTGATAAGATTAAGGAATACTTGGCTCATCCTCTCGTCCTTATGCCTCCAATCCCAGGGAAGCCAATTTTATTGTACATCTCAACTACTTTAGTGGCACAGGGGGCACTGCTAGCACAACATGATGAGTCATCCATAGAATGGGCGATCTACTATATTAGTTGAACCTTTGTTGGCTATGAGCTCAAATATTCTTCAATGGAGAAGGCCTACCTAGATGTAGTTTTCTGTTCACAAAAGCTTAGAAATTACATGCTTAGTCATCCAGTCAAGTTAATATCAAAAGTTGACTTGCTTAAGTATTTGCTATCCAAAACAACTTTGACTTGTCAAATGGCTAAATGGGTCATGTTGTTGAGCGAGTTTGACATAGACTATGTGGACCACAAAGCTATTAAGGGACAGGTGATAGTGGATTAGTTAGTCGATGCTCCCCTGGTTGATGCACATCCTTTGGTAACAAAATTTCCTGATGAAGAGGTCTTTACAGTAGCAGAAGCCACCACATGGAAACTATACTTTGATGGGTTGTACACACATAACAAATCAAGGGAAGACATCTTGTTTGTCACCCCCCAAGGTGAGTATATCCCAAAGTCATTCAGACTGGACTTTCCATGCACAAACAATATAGTTGAATACAAAGCTCTTCTCACCAACTTTAGAATCACAATCAAATGGAATATCACTCACTTAAGGGTCTTCGATGATTCACAATTAGTCATCAAACAGGTCAATGATGAGTTTTTAACAAAGGATGAGAAGTTGTTACCTTATAAACGCATGGTCGATGACTTTAAGAAGTCTTTCACCTTTATTCAGTTTGACCATATCCCTAGAATACATAATAAAGTTGCTGATGTGATGGCTACAATTGGTTCCTTAATTGACATGCCCAAGGATTAGATAGAGTGTGAATTCCTAGTTGAACAACTTTTAATCCCTGCATACGACGTCCCTGAGAATGAGATGGTGTGTGAAATTGTAGGTCTTGCGTCCCCATGGTATCATGAGATCTATGCTTATCTTCACAACAACATCCTACCCACTGACCTTACTCACAATAAATGCAAGTCATTCATCCAACGTACATCCCGTTACACCATCGTAGGTGATACTCTTTATCATTGTGGATATGATGGAACTCTTCTTCGGTGTTTGAATGAGGCTAAAGCTCACACTGCGTTAACAAAAGTACATAGCAGTGTTTGTAGGGCCCACTCAAATGGCATGACCTTAGCTAAGAAGATTCTCAGGGCTTGTTACTATTGTCCTACATTGGAGTGTGACTCTTGTGACTTCGTGAAGAAATGCTTACCTTGCTAGCAACATGCAAACTTGATATATGCTCCTGCTCAAGATCTGCAACCCATCGTTGCACCATGGCCTTTTTCTTAATGGGGTTTCGATTTAGTTGGTAAGATATATCATCCATCTTCCAATGGCCACACCTTCATTATCACTACCACTGAGTACTTCACTAGGTGGGTGGAAGCCATACCACTCTACCAGATAATGGGTACTTAGATATCCAAATTCATCCTTTACCATATTATCTGCAGATATGGCATCCCCTCCACCATCATTTTCGACAATGGAAAACCATTCAAAAACCAAGCTATCAAAGAGGTATGTGACACCTTCCATATCCAACACCGGTGGTCCACGCCCTATTACCCTCAAGGTAATGGGCAGGCAAAAGCCACTAACAAAACTTTGATTAAAATCTTGAAAAAGGTTGTCAATAGTACTGGTCGAGATTGGCACCTCCACATCCACCCGCCCTTTGGGCTTATCGCACATCCATCTCCACTCCCACTGGCACCACTCCATATTCCCTTATTTATGGTGTTGAAGCCATCTTGTCGATTGAAGTCGAGATCCCATCCCTGAGAATATCCTTGAAGAATCTCATCACTGAAAAAGACTCATGGGTTGCTCGCCTCGCTCAATTAGAGTTCTTAGATGAAAAGAGGATCAAAGCATACAATCATCTTCAAGCCTATTAGAATCATTTGAAAAGAAGCTACAACAAGGTCTGTCCCTGTCAGTTCAATGTGGGAGATCTAGTCCTCAAGGAAAATTAACGCACTCAACATGACTGAGAAAAGAAGGGAAAATTTGAAGCAAATTGGCTTGGTCCTTACATCATCACCACCAAATATAGATTAGGGGCCTATAGACTTGCTACACTTGAAGGAGAGCCCCTAGAGGAGCCCATTAATATCATGCACCTAAAAAGGTTCTACACTTAAATCAGTTGGGGTATCCTATTATGCAAAAATCAAAAAAATACAAAAAATCAAAAATCAAAAAAATCCAAAAATAGTAAACAGAAATAATTCGTCCTATGGTGAAAACCACCCTTGGTGGTGCCTTGGATAAGTACAGTTGGTGAAAACTTGGTAACATTTGTCATCTATAGAGAGCTCAATCATTATCTACCTTGTGTCCGAGTTATTGCATGTCTCCATCCATCCTAACCTCACATCCAATTCCTAACATCCTATCCTATCCTATCACTTCATTCGCATCTCATCCTTGGCTGTCTAGTATGTTTTGATTGAGCATTGGACAATCATCAGCTATTCGTAATCCTGATCTTTTTCATCCTAATTCGAGCTTATGTCAGTTTCACGTCATCATCTTGAGTCCTTCATCGCGTTGGTCATCAACATTTATCCTTCATTTGTCCCTCATCACTTTGTTGTGTCAAACTTTCATCTTTTATCGTTTGTATTTTCCGAACTACGTTTCCCCTATGCTTTCACATAGGAAATATTGATCATTTGATCCTCCCCTGGGGCATTTTTCCGTCGTGTCTTTCGTCATCCATCGTCAGTCTCCATTGTTCTCTTTTTGCTTTTATCCACAGTCTTTTATGAACTACGATGGCTATGTGATTTCATGTAGGCAAGGATAATCTGTGATTAGCCCCCAAGCCCCTAGGTCTATAGGGTGTGTCAGTCTTGTGTCTTGTGTTGTGTTGTCAAGTGTGTCCTATCTAGCTGGTTCTTCACAAACGAGATCCTCTAGTATCGAGAGATCTTATTAGTATCAAATATCCTGTCATGTGGATCATCTTAGTTTAGTTTCCATCTTCGTTCTCAGCATGATGCATCATTCCCAACAAACCTCATCAATCTCATCCATCCCCTTTGATCCTATGGCAAAGGACATTTGAAATTGATTGTGATCTTTTGATGCTTTTGGCTTTTGTTTATTGTTTGAGATCCCTATTACAACTAGTCAAGGTCGCCATGATCTATCATATTATGGTGTGTTTTGATTGGTTAACATAGGGGCATATCTTGATTTTTTCTTGTTGTTGTCTACTGGGTTTTCCCACGTAGTACCCAACAGGATCTCTGAGATCTTGTGTTACGTTGGGCCATCCCTTTATGCTTGTGGCTATCCCAATGCCTGGCTCGACTAAAGTCTTTGTCACTTTGAGGTGTTGGGATATCCTTCTTGTCTGTTGTGTTTGTTTTATGCATTAGACGCTAACTTACCTTGGTTTCATATACCCTGGCACCTGGTGTCTTATGCTATAGCAAAAATCAATGCTCCGAAGATGGCAAATTAAATTAGGATTTCATTTCGTAATCAATTATGTTGCATTGCATTCATCCCTATCCATTAACCTATGATTGTGGTTGTGCAAATATTCACCTTCTCTCTCCTGTTCTTCTCAGGATATCAATGGTTTTCGAGTTTCACCATCTACCCACATTCCCATGCAAGTCCTTATTGACACTTATGTTCATTGCATGTTGCATTATAGGTTCATTGCATTTTATCCCGTGTGCATTATCATCTCATATTAAGTTGTTTAGATTAATCATGTTTGGTTATTCTAAGCATCTTAGATTCATTTTTATATCTACACATTTCCATATTAGTTTATATCATTAACATATTACATGCATCACCACCTACATAACAAATTGTTAGGTCCATATCCATCATAGATAAAATCATCAAACATGCATCACATCCTGCATTACACACATTAGTTGCATCCATATAAGCATCAACATATAACATCATAAACATGTACATGTATTATATCATCATGATCACCCATCATAAAATCATAAACATACATAGAATGATCCATCATATACATAACATGGTGTCAATAAGGGCTATCGCATATCATATGAATATCAAAATCAAATGTCCATCACATAGTCCATAATAATGTCCATCAATATCATCAAAATGCATACCCATCGTATACATCATAATCACAAAATAAAGTACAAGTACAAGGATTTCAATCAAATGTAACCATTGCTACTCTGTATTGTCCATCCACCCTGCACCTGTCAAAATTTGGTATCCTATTATATGCCAAAGGAGCTACCCACATTTGACCTTTGTGGAGAGTCGGGCACCGACCCTCTACAAGGGAGGGTCACCTGAGAGTCACTGTATCCTCGATTTTGTGGCCCTAGTGATTGGGATGGTGTAGGCATCTGAGGAGCTTATCAGACAATGAAACATGAGTTGTGCCAAATATGGAACCACATGCTGATAAGTGACCATCTAGAAGGCCACCTCTCTCATATTCTCATCTCGCTCTATAGCCTGATATCGGGCTGCATTCTGCTCATGTCTATATCTATCTCGATCTCCGCAGATGACTCTCCTCTCATGTGCCCATGCCTCCTGTGCCACCCTCAGTTGATCGATCTCTACCTATAGTCGATCTCTCACTGTATCTCTATCCTCCTCCGCAACCACTACTCATGCCTCTGCAACATCCCTCTCTCTCTCCAGTCTCTGTACCTCTGCCCTTGTCCCACCACTACCACTCTACAGTGTCACTATCTATGCCCGTGCAACATCCCGCTCCCACTGCATCGCCTGTACCTGTATCTGTACTCTCTCTCTCTCACCCCAAAGGGCCTACACCCCTTCCTGTGTCGTGTCCCTCTCTCTCTACACAATCTCTAACTGGGCCTCTGCTATCTCTTCCCTCGACCTCGTATCCCCAAGTGTTGTCTCTGCCACATACACCCTCTCCTGGAGCTCAGTCCTCTCCCTCTGTAGCCCTATCACTTGTACCCTCAACTCCTCCATCTCCCTCTTTGCCTGTTGCTGACCCTCTACTAGTACCTGATTTGTTGCCCCTCCGGGTCCTGCTGTCCCCTGGCCTATGATATAGTCATCTCTACCTATAGTCTGTCTCGATCCCAGGTCACCCTGGCCAGCTCATCGCGTACTCCCTGCACCTCTGCTCGCAGGTCATCTCTCCCCCTCTTTGCATCCTATACCTATGAGGTTAGGTGGTCAACAATGAATTCATAATCCCTCTATCCCTTGTCCTATAACTTGGCTACCTCTACTGAAACCTACTCTCCTCAGCCCCAAGTATGCGCACCTCAGCCTCTACAACCGTCAACCTTTGCTCTATCATTTGTATCCTTTCCTCGGTCCCCCTCAACAATACGACAAGGTCCTAAGGTGGTACATATGGTATTGTCGCCAATGGCTTCACCACGAGAATGTCCACATCCATAGCATCCTCCTGTGGCTCACGCTCCTGCTCAGCCCCGATCGCCACCCAAACTCTCCTCGGTTGTTCCCTCCTCCCCACCCTCATCTTCCATCCTACAACCCTCACCTCCCCCTTAGGCTCATCTCTCTCCTCCCTCATCTCCATCTTTGGCTCATCAGGCTCCTGTTCGGCTCCAATATCCACTTGGGCTCTCCTTCGATGTCTACTCCTCACCACCCTTGTTGGCTGTCCTGCGGCCCTTGCCCCATATCATCTCTCCTCCCTTACCTCCATCTCTACCTTATCATGCTCCTGCTCGACCTTGATCTCCACTCAAGATCTCCTCAGTTGTCTCCTCCTCCCTGCCCTCATATGTTGTCCTGCAGCTCCAGCCTCCACCTCAGGCTCATCCATCATCTCCACGTCACACCTCTCTCTCCTGCTTGAGCACCACCCACTCCTGCCTCCACTGTCTCCTTGTCCTCACCACCCTCACTAGCTATCCTACGGCCCCTACCTTCTCCTGTCCTCTCTCCTACTATCCTAAGGCCTCTACCTTTACCTATCCTCTCTCCTATTGTCCTGTGGCCCCTGCCTCCGACTATCCTCTCTCTTGTTGTCCTGCCACCCTAACTGATGCTTGACCTCCCCTCTGTTGGGATCTCCCCCTCCCTCTCCTCTATGCCACTAGCCTCAGCTCGTCCTCTGGTCCAAAGCCTAGTGCCTCTGTAATGGGATCCTCTAGTGTAATCCTCTCCCACTGATGGTTGAGGAACCATCTAACATATCAACGTGTCACTCTTGCCACTTGTTCCCCTCTGGTCCTCCCTAGGTAGGGTACTAGCTGCAGTGGCACCCAATGCACCCTCACAACCTCAGGTGAAATCGACTCTCCCCATGGTCACTCTTGTGTGATCTGCTTGAAACTCTCTGGTGCCTGGGGAATATCCTATGGTAGCCCAAACTATCTCATCACCCTGTCTAGTCTATGTGACTCCACTATGCGAGGTTCCCTCTTGACTATGTAAAACTTAGTGCTAAAGTAGCCCCTATGTCTTGCCTCCTCTACCCTCCACCCAGTAAACAACCTCAATATGTATGGCTGCCATACTATGTGCTCCTCTTGTAGGTCATCTATAGTCCTCCTCCATCTATCCAAATCCTTGAGGCCATCATAGTGCCACACCTAGCCATACTATGTCCCATACCACCATGCTATGTGCGTTGTCTCATCCTCTGTCCTTGCTCTCACCACTCCTGGCCTGGTCACACTAATGTGCTCCTAGGATCATACCTGTAATAGAGTCACCTGTGTCAAGTTGATCCCCCCTCGATAGCACACCATGTGCATGTCTATGTATAGTTGTGCCAGTATGCATGTTTCCCATGCGAACTACCCCTCTCTCCCCTTGATAATATGTCGAATAACCTCCATATAACTCATGTTGTAGAATCACCTGCTCCTATCCGGTATTAGTAAGCCACTGGTTATCCCACACAAATAGAGTAGTAGTGTTGGCACCCCCACTGCCAAACATTAATCCACATCTAACCCCTTCCTTTGAACAGGAAGGTCCTCTCATCCAAACAACACATACAGTGTCTCATCCAGCTCCTCCCAGTCGACGTCACCTCACTCACTAGGTGCCCTACTATAGGGAGCCTCAATATCCACCATACATCCTTGAGTGTCACCGTCATCTCCCCTATCAGGAGATGGAATGTGGAGGTCAATGAATCCCATTGCTCTATAAGCACTGCCAACATAGCTCGATGCGCTCTAACCATCAAATATCCTCTCAAGTGTAGCAGTCTTGCTCATGATAGGGCCTCATGATCTACTTCGATCATCGCTCTCAGCATCACCTGCAGCACCTTAGATCGTCTCTCTAATATCCATAGCCACTCAAATCGCTACATCCATACCACAACGCTATGTCAGTCATTTCATCTCTTCTCTCATTTCCCGGCCTTGGGTTATCTTCTAACTAAGTATTCCCTCCCCTTTTGGCCAAGTTTCCCAATTTTCCCAATTTTCCTTTGTTTTTCTTTTCTTTCCTCTCCTTTTTCGCTCCATTGTTTGGCCCTTTCACCCTTTCCAGGTGGAGCCACCCCTTCCCAGGCGTCGTCGCCCTTTTAGGGGTAGGGTTGCCCCTTCTCAGGTGCGGCCACCCCTTTTGGGGCAAGGCGCGACCGTCACCTCTGCCTTGGGGCATGGCCGCCCCTCTGCAAGCCAAATTGTTTTCCTTCGGGCGGACTTGTCCTGGGTTGATCCCGGGGCAAGTCCGCCCTTCCCTTTTTCCCCCAACCCATTTCAGGCGTCTTTTTTCTAGTTTTCGGGGAAAATTTACCCACTAATTCGGCAACTTTCCCCCCCTTCCCATGGACTCTAACAAACTATTCTACCTACCCCATTGGTGAAATCCCAATTTCACCCCTAACCCATTTTTCTAAACTACCCCAATCCCAAAACTCGTGTTTAAAAAGCATAAAAACTTACAACATAATAAAAAGTGCTTAAATCACAAAGAGGGTTTTTGAACCTAACCTGGTGTGGAACTGTGTGCTCATGGTAGAATGCCCACACCTCATTTGCTCAGTGGATGATGTCATCATCATAGTAGTCTAACATCCTCGTCTCCTCGTCTCCTCAGCTCCTCCTTCTCCTCTCCTCTCTATCTCTTCTTCAACTACCAGGTGTGCAAATGAGGATTAGTAACTCTAAAATTACTATAAGCAATTTTCCCCCTCATTTTTAAATTACTTTTAAGAGGGGTATTTTTACTTTTTATTTAACCTTTTAGGCCCTAATTAATTCCAAAACTTCTGTAGGCCACCATTTGCACACTGTGTCTCCGATCGACTCCATTCAAAAGCCAAATCTTCCTAGTTTTTAGAGCTCTATCCAGTGGTACCTTTCATTTCTTCATATTGAGAAGTTGCCTAAGGCCCATTTTTCTTCCCCAACCACTCTCTCGAGGAGGCATACCCTACCATTTTCCTCCATCCCTCCATCATGGTCATTTTCTAGCAAGATTGGGGCATTCCCCTTCATTTCCCTCTATTTGGGCAGCTCATACAACTCTCACACTGGGGCATAATTTTGTAATCGCTTCCTCTATTGAGTCATTTGCATTTTCTTTTCTTCGAAACATTGTTATTTTAACAATATTTCAAAGAGGGAAAAATGTAGACATCCAAATTTGACCACTTCCATATGGTCAAATTTGTCTCCTTCATTAATATTAATTAAATGATTTATTTAATTAATATCTCCCCTTTCCCTAAGGTTCCTAAAGTATTTAATTTAACAATTAAATACTTTACCCTTCATCTTTTCCTCTCTAAATCAAATAAACATATCAGTTTATTTAATTTAGTCATTTGACCTTTTTGAATTAAAACAATTTTAAATTCTTCTTTTTCTCTCTCCTTGTCACATCCTCCATAACCCTCTTCTAATCTGGATTAATTTAATTAATCCTTGATTATGATGTGCACACCTTAATCAATATTAATGTCACATCCTCCATATTCTCCCACTTGCTTCTAATACGTCATTAAGTTTCTTAATCACCTATTTGCACAACCTTAATCTAATCCCTTTTCTACATTTAACATATCTTTTTGGGTCAACCTTCACATTTTCCACATTTAGCCTAGACCCTCTTCCCCATGTGAATTTAAAATTCATTTTTTATTCCTCCAAGGATTCTCCTCTTCCCCATGTGATCATTGAAAGGTCACATCAGTCACATGAAGCCAAGAACCCTCTATTATAAGGACCTTGTCTTATCCACAAGGTACTTTTCAACCTTCTTCATAAAAACCTTGTTTTATCCACAAGGTGCTCCTCATATGAATTTAAAATTCATATTTATTCTCCCAACCACCTTATCCCTTCCAATAATGTGAATTTAAAATTCACATTTATTTCCCTATAGAGATTTTTGAGGAATACTAAAATTCCTCATGTCACTTTCCTCTCATATGAGAACAAGAAGTTCCTTTTTGAGGAAATCTTCTCCCCTCCCAAGGTACTTTCAAAGTACTTGTCTTTCTTCCACATCATTTGTACCCTTTCCATCTCACCATGTCCTTTGTACACTTTATCCTCCACATGACAAGATGTGAGGTCTTGTGAGTCCTCAACTCACCATAGCCCTCCATCTTGGCCATGGTGGCTCAATCCTAACCGTTGAATTCTCTAGAGAATTCAATTTCTTCTATAAATAACCCCCCTTCTCATTCATTCATTTACCTTATGCATTTTTAGCACATGTATTCTCTCAAACTATTTAAGCACTTCTTTGCATACTTAGTTTTCATCCTTCATTATTGCACACTTTTAAGCTTTTATCCCATCCTCTTGCATCCATTTTGCTTAGATTATCACATAACCACCTTCATCATTTGCATCTTCCATTGCATCTTCACCCCTTTGCATCTCATTTTAGATCATTTTCCATCCAAGGAGCACACACTCAAGCTGCATCAAGGGCTAACCAAGGATCAACACAAGTAAAAGGTATACTTTATTGTTTTTATCTTTCTTTTATTTTTGTTCAATGTAGCCCAATCTTGAAGTGGTCTAGTGTTGTTTTATCTTGCATTTCTTAATTAGTTTTGTAGATTAGGAGGTAATAACACTTGCACACATATGAGTCTATGGTTGGCGTAAAAGTGCTTGAGTGATGCTTTCCCTCCTCAGAAGGCGACAAAAAACCAAGGTTTTGAAAGGCGGATTCCTAGACCATCTATATCTTATGCTCAGAAGCTCAGTGGAGCTATGTTTGTAATAGTGTACATTCTTAGAATATTTTAATATGTGAAATTATTATATTGGAATGAAATCTCTATTGATTATTATATGACATCATTGTTCAATATGATATCTATGTTATGGGAAGATTTGTATAATTACTTTGGAATCCAATGACAAATTGGAATTTGTGTTATTTCAATTAAGTATGTAATTTACATTATTGGAAGAAATTTTTTTATTGCTATTTCGTGAAATCATGTTTTATTCACTTAAGGTGAAAACATTGGAAATTTTACTATAAAGAACATCGAGGTTGTTACATGTGGTATTAGAGCTTCCAGGTTCAACATTGAAACCTATGAGCTCATTACATAAACCTTATCAAAAGATAATGGGTGAAATGTTCTTATGCCAAGATGGCAAGAGAAAAGAACATGGAGAAATGAAAAGGAAGATGAGATTCCTAGAAACTTGTTTAAGTTTGGGACTAGTTAAGAGTTATGTCCCCTTGGATTGTGGAAGATTATGGAATCAGGTCATGTAGGAAGGTTAGGAAGTATAACCAATATATACCTTCATCCTACAAATTAGATATAAAACTCTGAGGGATAAAGAAGATTGAGAGAATCTCCCTTATTGATAGCAACCTAAAGCTTTAAAGAGTCAAGGATTCTTGGATTTAGGAAGAATACTACGAATATGTGAGCATGCATTATTGGCATAATTTGGATTAAATTTCAAAGTCAACAAAGGAGGTATGCATGAGGTTGGAGAGATCTTGACATAAATCTAGTTCTTGTACAAGGATAGGATCTTGCAAGAAAAGAGATAGTACCTTAGGAATAAGGAAAAATACCAGAATGGTCATAAAAGAAGTAATAAACAATGTGGACATGTTTCCACCAACCAAAATTGATGACAACAATTTGGAGTTTTGATTAAGATGAGGATAAGGGAACCAAAAAACCTTGGTATCCCTAAAGGCTATGAGAGAATAAGTTACCAAGAGTTGGAACAAAGACACTTGGAAAGGTGATTGTAAGAGAATCCTAAAAAGGTAAATTGTATTGATCTAACAAAGGTTTGGATAGTACATAGATAGTTTGGAGTATAAGTAGAACTCACCAACGTGTCAACAAAAACCAACATACGATGGAGGTTCCAAAAGGAATCGGAATGTAGTATGACGCTATGTGTCAAATCCATAGAATTTGTAAGGAAACAACTCTCTAAGTTGAAAATTACATCAATAAGAGAGGCTTATGAGTATGGATATTGCCCCACAAAGAGGATATTGAATGTTAGCTTGTAAAGTTGTAGATCTCCTATTGGATGATCCAAAATGTTGAATCTATGAGATAGAAATCCATGATGAATCTAACTTTGGGAAAAAGTATATTCAAGGTGTGACATTGAGGCAAGAAAAGGCCATAGAAAGCCAACAACAAAGAATCACAAATCATTTTGAGAAAGCAAAATGTTTGCTAGGAGTTCAACTTTAAGTTGATCGAATGTTGTGAAAACACTAAAGGGGGGAAGGAAGAGAGTGGATTGACTCAGATAGAGTACCCCACCCAATGAAAAATGTGGATATTTTTTTGATTTGGAAGAACTTTTACTTCTTAATAAGTCATGATGACAATTAACTCATGTACCTCACGACCACAAGGATTAGGTATTGGATTTTTTTTTTGGAGAAAAATAGTGGAAAGGTCAAGAGTTGTGACCTATTATCACACCATACCTTGCATATATATTTATTGTAAAATCAATTAATATTATCATTAATGCCTCAAGGAAAGGATAGGTAGATTACATGGTCATGAATGAGAAGATCATTGTCTATAGGATAGACAAGGGAAGATCTAGATTACTCATGAATTGAATGAAAGTGTCTCTAAAATCCTATATACCTAATATGGGGAATTTAGATAATGATATGATTTCTATACATTGGTAGTAATACTACATATTGTGAAATATATCAATGTCGTGAAGCGACTTGACACTATAGCTTACTATGCTAAGGGACCTTGGAATGAAAGGTTTAAGCTATAAAGCCATTGAGAAGGTATGTAATATGTGATGTGATGTTATGTGAACCACATCAAAACATATTTATTGGAATGATTATTTGATCATACCTTTTACTCAAATGAAGCCCTAGGTTTAGAATAACCTATTTGGGATGAGAAGTTCATTCAAATAAAGAAAGAAACCTTAGGTTAAGTTTTACCTATTGGGTTGGGATATGTACTAACACCTATAGGTTGGGAATAACTTACTTGGTTGAGTTGTGCATTTGGTCTTGATTGGAATATATAGGGTTAGAGTATCCTATATAATTAGACTAGCCACTGCTTGAGGACTTAATCTAAAGATTAGGGTCTATTGTGGTTGAGACGAGCACCTATGTGATTAAGTGAATCAATTGAGATAACGAGAAAAGTTTGTGTTTGGTAATTAGGTCTGGAATTAAATTTGATATCTTTTAGAAACCAACATGAATAAACAAGGATTAATACTCGAAATTAGTACCAATTCATATTGAGAAAATTAGATTGAGTTGAAAGATGGATTACATCTTTGAAAATAATCCAAGGATGAAAGAAACCTAGAGTGTAGGTGTCCTAAGATAAATAGGATTTATCTCCGCAAAACCCTAACCATTATTACTTGGGAATTAAATGTGGAATGAGACCACAAAATAGGTTTACATTTAGTCAAAGAATAGACTATTATGGGATGAAAAAGAGCCTATGTACCCAAAATTTAGAGAATTAAGGGATGGAATGAGAAAATCAATGTCAAAATTAGGACATTGGAGAGAGAGTTATTTGTCGGACAAGAAACCAATAAAACCTAGAAAAGACGGAGTAAGATGTTGTTGAGTATATAGCAAGTTAATGTCTAGTGTTCCAAAAAATGAAGATAGGATGTCGTCATTGGAAGGACATGTGTACTCTCTTGAGATTCTAGAAGGGTAATGGTAGAATGCAAGACAGTTTAACTTGTCTATGTCAACAAAACTGACATAATGTCGTGGTGGACAAACTCACCAAGGTAACCAACATGGTTGGAAGCTTGACTTATGGGATTTTGGTCCTAAGTAATATATTGAGTGAGGTAGTTGCTTAGTATTCATGAGAAGGTTGTCTTAGTTGTGAACGAGCAAATAATGATAAGGTTGTGTGGACCATGATCATACTACAGACATTCAAGTGAACAAATGCACAATATATTATTGTAGCCATCATGTAAAAGAGGAAAACCAAATCTTGAATGATTTGTTGAGTACTTGAAAACTTCTAACATTGAGGTTTGATCCGTTATATGGAAAAGAAGGTTGGAAACTCTATTAGGCTGAAATAGGCTCGGGAATAAAGTTAACCTTATACTTGATAGTTTGTCAAAAAGGAGTAAATAGATTGAAGAGATCAATGAAACTTTGTCGATACAAAGCTTAAGTATGAAGCAGTATCAGAATTGACAAATGTCCAAGGGAAATGTTGTGCTCGAGATAGACAAGTGGTCAAGATCATTACTTTTGGCTAAAGTAAATAGATAAGTAAGAGATGGGCGAACTTGACTTTTGAGTTATCTAACAGTGTAAGTACCAAGAGGAAGGATGGGACCCACAGTGTAGTGCGCAATACATCATTATTCCTTTCTATTTTGGAATATAATAAGGATAAATTCATGAGCCAATGAGAATGTGCTTTCTATTCACTACAGTATAGGTGTCATATGTTGTTTAGACAGTATTGTACATGGGATGTACATAAGAGAGATTATGAATACAACACGTAAGCTCTTTGAGAGGGTAGGTATGTGTGATACATACTGTGTATGTTAAATATGTATAATCAAAATGAAATAAACAAAACACACATAATGGAACTTTAAACTGAAGAAATGCTAATTAATTTGATTTCAAATAAACAAATGAAGCTTCCTCAGAGGCGTTCCATCTTCCTCTATCTCCAGGGATTTGTTTGAAGTTGTTGCTCTCAGATTGTGTAAGGCTTCTCCGAATGACAACCTGTAGAATGAGTATGCAAAGGAGCTTCTCTATCCTATATGCTGGTGGAGGTGAGAATACTGATACAGATATGCACAGGGGCTGTGGATTATGCACAGGGACTGTGATTTGAGAATGTTATGAAATGAGAATGATTGACCATGATATAAACTACTACTATGCTATGCTATGATGCTTGAATACTGTGAATGATAAAAGGCTTATGCTATTGCAATTTGGCTATAGTTATTCTATTGAAAGCTTCTCTGTATATTTTCAAAGACCCAGCAGTCCTTTTATAGCTTTTTGTAGGCAAAATCCTGGCTTGCAAGGATCAACAGCTGTGAGATTGTCTGGTAAGTTTGAATGGTGAGAGATAGAGAGGTTGAGAGGAAGATGGAAGAGGTTGAGAGGTTGGAGAGAAGAATGGAAGCCTGTCTTCAACCCACGAGAACAATCTTGCACATGAACAGAGGAATTTAATTTTTCTGTTTTGGCAGTTTGTTTCATGGTTGTTGAAGATAATGCAAATTAAATAAATAAATTTATTTAATTTCATGTGAATTTTGAGGAAATTAAATATTTTTGAAATATTTAATTTTAGAACTATAGAAGATTTAATTAAATATTGGGAATATTTAATTTGCAAATAGACTTTAGAAGAATTAATTAAATATTTTGGAATATTTAATTGTAATGTGACTTTAGAAGAATTTAATAGAAGAGAGAAATATTTAATCTTTATTTGAATAAAATATTCAAGCCAAGATTATTGATAATTAATATAAATAAATCATAATGTTTATTTAATTAATTAAGAAATGAATACGAAAAGATGATTAAATAAACTTATTTATTTAATCGAAATGAAATAATGAACAATATAAATAAATTATTTAAATTTATTTATATGCATTAAATTAGAGATTTAATTAAATATTAAAAATATTTAATTAATTACCGACTATGTGATGTGACCATTTTTAGGTGTATACATTTTGCCCCTCTTTGAAGTGATGTGTTTTACGCATTGCTTCAAAGAATTTTGAAATTTTCCCCAGATGCTGACTGTCGAATGTTGATAGGTATATGCCCCCTCAAACGATGAATCGATAAGATTTTGATTTTTGTGAATTATTTTGAATTTTTAGACTTTTTTTATTTTTTTTATTTTTTTTTGCTTTTTATGATTTTAAAGATGTTGATTCATCGTTCGAAAATGATAATATGAAGAAAATGACTTGAAAAGATGTGAGATGAAAAAATGATGACTAAAATTGCCCCTACTATGATAAAATGTGTTAAAATGCCCCAATTTTGCTTTTAAATAGGTTAAAAATGTCATTTTCCATGTTATTTTCCATTTTAACCTAGTTAAAATTGTAAATTTTGAGCTTTGGAGAGATAATTATGGCACTTCCGATTCACCAACACCATTTCGAGTGCATCCAACGACATCAGTGGCCAGCGCACTATGGACCTCCGGTATGTACCTCGTTAAACTTCTACTTCTTGAAAATTTTCCGTTCATTGCACGCTCATCGATGTTGAGTGTGAAATAGTGTGTTTTAGCACCCTTGATAATTTCCATAGCGCATTTGATTCTATAGCGCCTATGAGGCTTTTTGTAGCGCCCTTGATCCTTTTCATAGCGCCTATGATTTGGTAGCGCCCATGATAAATTTTGTAGCGCCCTTGATCTTGTAGCGCCCATGACTGTTTTCATAGCGCCCATGATTGCATGTTGATGTGAGTGATAAATTTGTTCCCAAAGTTGTTGGAAAACAAATAATAACTGATAGATTTGCTTTTAAAGTTGTTAAAAACAAATAGGATTTGATAAGTTTGCTTCTAAAGTTGTTAAAAACAAACAAGATTTTGATTATTTGCTTTCATGAAAATGAAAAACAAACAGTTGATTGATTTGTTTGCTTTTAAAGTTGTTAAAAACAAATGTGATTTTGATTATCTGCTTTCCATGAAAATGAAAAACAAATAGTTTGATTGATTTGTTTGAAGAGTCATGATGATTTGATACTGATTTTGCTTTGTCCTGATGATGTTTCAACAGGAGAGATTGAGTGTTTTCTAGTCACGGGAGACATTCTCGAGGACATGGAGCTTGATTCCACATTTGTTACAGTCAGATCGGGATGTGATCGAGGCATGTGGATTGACTTCGTTGCTTGACATGCCTGAGGTGTGCCTCAATAGAGCTTTATTAACAACACTAGCAGAGCGGTGGCATAGTGATACTAACACATTTCATTTATCGACTGGAGAGATTACAGTGACCCTAGAGGATGTGTACCATATCTTGAGGATCCCAGTGATGGGAGAGATAGTGGTCTTTGATAGCCGAGAGGCTGGAGGCACTGATGCTTTGAGATGGATTTTCAGAGATGATCATGTTGCTAGATACTTCATTCCATGGGGTGAGATGGCAGATTCATATCCACCCTTACCATCTGTACTGGCAGGTTTCATTGGAGGTGTTTTGTGCCTTGACCATAGGTCGAAGGGGTTCGCAGTCAGGTGGGGTCAGGTTCTGGAGAGTATGGTGATGCAGGGTACATGGTATGCATGGGGGTCATGCATGCTTGCTCATTTATATGATGAGTTACATCATATTGTATATGGTAGAGGCCGGAGTTTTGCTGTTGGTTGTTCGTTATTATAGATATGGGCATGGGAGCATTTTGTTGTTATGCGACCGTTGACTCGTGGATGATGACCTGTTGGTCGATCGTACAGATGGGGATATACTGATATTATTGCTCAGCCCAAATTGGGCAAACTGGATCATTGACAACGTCTCATAGATGGGCTTGATATAGTATGCTAACGGCCATATGTAGAGTGTGAGGCATGGCTAGAGGATGTGAGGGAGATGCCCTGTATCTGTATGTCCAGATATCTTATTGGGCATACTCCATGGATTATTGAGAGATTTCTTGTTGGACGAGTATGTTGACAGTACGGTTGGATTCAGGGTATGCCTATGGGTTCTGCTATTTATGCACAACGACAGCCAGAGATTGTAGTGTGGGGTCCATGGATTTCCTATGAGGCAGCAGTGGCAGAGTTCACTAGCTTAGGAGTTGTGACATGGGATTACCGAGTTGATGTCCTTGATGCAGGAACGATGCTAGAGTATAGTCAGTATGTGTTAGAGCATCCTACACCACGTATGTTTGATCCTGATGAGCCTATTACACCAGTTGTTGTACAGAGACCACAGAGAGGCAGTCAAAGACGACAGAGAGAGGCAGCTTTAGAGGGTGATGATTCAGAGGGAGATGATGATGATGAGGAGAGTGGAGGAGATGATGATGGTGGGAGAGGTGATAGAGGTGGTGATAGGGGAGGTGATAGAGGTGGTAGAGGTGGTAGGAGAGGTGACAGGAGAGGTGGACCATGGATGAGACATACAGATCCATCACCTTCAGTAGATCCAGTGGTGTTAGGTTAGATATCCTCTTTATAGAGTACAGTGCAGAGCTTATAGAGTCATCTAACACAGGCACAGACCTTGATTACACAGCTTCAGGGACAGTTGACCTCAGTTACTGCTAAGAGAGATACAGCTAGACAGCGGGGTGAGCAGGCCATCTCTTTGGCTGATAGTCTGCAGAGAGTAGCAGCGAGTACCTTGCCTGGTGATATGATGAGAGAGGTGACCAGAGCCACCCAGGAGGCAAAGTTCTATAGGACTAGATATCATGATGCGGTTCCACGTGAGCAGAGGGAGAGTTATACACAGTCGCGGTCTACTCATAGTCACTCTCGGACTACCAGCAGGGGTGTGACACAGCCATTACCTCCAGGAGGGCCAGCAGGGACAGGTGGAGTAGGTCCATCAGGTGCAGGTGGTACAGGTCCTAGACCAGCTCCATCAGAGGATAGCACTACCTAGTGCATTGTACATGATGTTTTTGTGACACACTGTTTAGACATTTGTATACACCTTGAGATGATCTCATTTTTGATGATGTTATATCATGTATAGTTGACATCTTTGTACATTTTGACATTCATTTTTGAGATATATGAAATGCAGTGATGATTTATGATGAATGGTTTGATTTTCTATAAATGCATGATGTGGTATGATATGGTGGTTTCTCAATTTTATGCTTATGATATATATGTATGCATGATTTATAAGATGAGTGAAATCTATTGATGAATGATTGTATGAATATGATGGATGATACAATTTATGAATGTTTATAAATGTTTTGATTATGATGTATGCTTTGTTTTTATGATTTTCCAATGCAAAAATGTATGAAAAATGTATGAAATGATGTTTTTGTGAATGTCAAAATGTACTCAGTCATTTTATTGGGAAGACATGGAACATTTGATACTTTTCCAGCTTTTGAAAGAATCTATAAATGCAAAATGCAGATGCTAACATGAATGTAATCTAGACTAACCATGCAGGATATTCGTACAATATTGCCATTTGGAGAGCTTATTTGTGCTTTTTGTATCATCATAGAGCATTGAAATGTTGAAAACTAATACAAGCATCAAAGGGTATGTTAGCACCAGTGATGACCTGAGTATTGCTTTCATGATTTTTGATATAGCAAGTTAATACAAGCATCTAGGTATAATTGAACTGAGATGATCTGAGTATTGCTTGCATAAATAGACAAGAGTTAACATGTTTCCCATGAAAATTCCGAAATGTCATCAATGATACGTAGTAGAGCATGTCTCACGACCAATTTGCATAGTACTAATGATTTCTTCGCAAACAATGGACAAAGAAAAATCATATTCCTTCCTTGCTTTTCTAGTTCAGTACATCATCGAATTGCTCCAGAGATATGATAGAAAAATCAAACAACAATTCAAATATTTGCCTAAAATATTCCAAACATTTATTCAGATTAAGATCATCCAACTTCGTTATCAACATTGATGTTTTTTTGTTTTGATGTTTGTTTGGATCATGTTGTGTTGATTTCAATTGGTATTGAATAAGCATGTTATGATTGTTTTGATATGGCCATGTTTGTTGCATTTTGGAAAATTGTCTTATGTCCGTTTGTGATGTTTGAAAAGCTTGTTGCCCTTCTCCATGTTTCTGCATTTTTGCCCCTAGTGTAAACATAACCTAAATATGAAGAGTATGTACAAATTTCATCAAGCCATGATAAAACACAAGGATTCCTATCATATGATATGGATATGAAAGATATGTACAGATGATAAATATGGATGGATGATGCCTAAAGTAAATACAAGACATAAGCTAATAGATGGAGGAGCCTATTTTGATCACAAGTAGCGCCTGTTTGCTAGGTTTTCGCCACTCGTTTTTATTGCACTTTTTCAGGATTTTTCTGATGTTTTTGATTTTTTCAGGACTTTTTATAATTTTTTATAATTTTTTTAGGTCTTTTTCTAATTTTTTATGATTTTTTCCAGAACTTTTTCTGATTTTTTTAATTTTTTCCAGGACTTGACGATTCAGACATAAAATTTCTTCAAATGAATGCTGTTGATCAGCTCTTCAAACAGGTCCCCTTCTGATGTAGACAACTGATATGCACCAAAACCATATGCTGCAATGATGACAAATGGACCAAGCCAGTTTGGTTCAAATTTCCCTTTCTTTTCTCTATCTTGCTGATTACGTGGATTTTCTCTCAAGACTAAGTCACCTACTTGAAATGTCTGTGCTTTAACTCTGTGATTGTAGCTACGGGACATAACTTGTTGATAACCCTTCAAATGGTCAGCTGCATGTTGACGTCTTTCATCTAATAGTTCTAACTCTTGCAGACGAGATACTCTGTAGTCCTCATCATTTATCAATCCCTTGAGTGAGACCCTAAGTGAAGGTATTTCAACCTCTAGTGGCAAGATTGCTTCTGCTCCATAGACCAAGGCATATGGTGTAGCTCCTATTGGTGTGCGAATACTGGTTCTGTATGCCCACAAAGTTGGATTTAATTGGACATGCCAATCACGACCAACATCATTTATTGTCTTCTTTAAGATCTTCAAGATTGTTTTGTTGGAAGCTTCTGCTTGACCATTACCTTGTGGATAGTAAGGTGTAGAGAACCTGTGTTGGATGTGAAATCTTTCACAAAGTTTGTCAACATTCTAATTTTTGAAAGGCCTCCCATTATCAGTAATGATAGAATTAGGAATTCCACATCTACAAATGATGTAATTCAAGATGAATGAAGAGATTTGTTTTCTGGTCACAGTCGTCAAAGGAACAACTTCAATCCATTTTGTAAAATACTCCGTAGCTGTGATAATGAATTTATGCCCATTTGATAATAAAGGATTAATTTTTCCAACAAGATCTAGTCCCCACTAAGAAAAAGGCCATGTCGGAGTGAAAGGTTGCAGTTCCTATGCAGGTGCATGAGTAAGATTCTCGTGGATCTGGCATTTAGAACACTTCTTGACAAAAGTAAAAGATTCTTTCTCCATGGTAGGCCAATAATATCCCATTTTGACAAGTTGCTTGGCTAAGGTTAAACCACTTGAATGAGTTCCACAAATACCACCATGAACCTCTTGTAAGGCTTTTTCAGATTTTTCACGTTCAAGACATCGAAGGAGTGTACCATCAAGACCACGTCGGTAAAGGATATTGGCGATCAAGGTATAACAGGATGATTGGCGTATGAAATTCCTTTTTTGGTTTCAAGATAAGTTTGGAGGTAAGATGTTATCTTTCAAAAAGATATAAGTCTTACCATATAAAGGTGAATCGGAACCGGTTAAATGACATATGACTTGGGTTTCAGGATTATCATAGGCAGGAGAAAACAATTGTTCCACCAAGAATTCATGTTTGGTTTGGTCTTCTGATATTTGTAACAATGAAGCAATTGTGGCCATTGCATCTACAGCTTTATTATCAATCCTTGGGATTTGTGAAAACTTGATTGACACAAAATACTTTTTAAAAGAATCCACCATGTTCTTGTAAGGTAGCAACTTATCATCTTTGGTTTGATAATCATCATTGATTTGATTAATGACAAGTTGTGAATCACCGTAGACCTGGAGCTCTATAATTTTCCATTCCAAGGCTATCTTTATCCCTATGAGCAATGCCTCATATTTAGCTATGTTATTTGTGCAAGGAAACATCAACCGATATGATTGTGGAATGGTATTTCCTTCAGGTGTGACAGAAAGAATTCTTTCCCCCGAGCCATGTTGTGTATAAGATCCATCAAAGTACAGTGTCCATGAAATCTGAATTATTGCTGTGAAGACGTTTGCATCAAGAAACTTAATGTGCATTGGATTTTCTTCTTGTAAAGGTGCTTCGGCCAACTGATCTGCAATAACCTTTCCTTTAATAGTTTTCGATCTACATAATGAATGTCAAACTCACTTAAGATCATTACCCATTTTGCAAGTCTTCCTGTTAGAGTAGCTCTGCTTAAAAGGTATTTTAGTGGATCAATTTTGGTTATCAACTTAACTGTATGAGCCAATATATAGTGATGCAACTTTTGAGAAGTAAACACCACTGCGAGGCAAGCTTTTTCAATGAAAGTGTAGTTTAATTCATGACTTGTTAAAGTTCTGTTGATATAGTATATGGCCCTTTCTTTACCTGTAGAATCCTCTTGTGCTAGTAATGCTCCCAAGGATACTTCTGTTGCTGAAATATAGAGTATGAGTGGCTTTCCTAGAATGGGTGGAATTAAAACTGGTGGATTCATAAGATATTTCTTGATTTGATTGAATGCTGCTTCACATTTTTCTTCCCATTTGAATGGAACATTTTTATGCAATAAATGTGTAAATGGTAAACTTTTGTCCGCCAGTTGAGCTATAAACCTTTTGATGGACTGTAGTCATCCTTGCAATGATCAAAGCTGACTGATATTTCATGGTGGTGGCATGTCCATTATAACTTGTACTTTTTTTGGATCAACCTCTATGCCCTTTTCTGAAACAATGTATCCTAGGAGTTTTCCAGATGTAACGCCAAAGACATATTTCTTTGGATTGAGTCGAACATTGAACTTCTCCATTCTGATAAAAAAAATTGACAAGATTTCTAGATGTACTTCTCGTGTGTGAGATTTAGCTAATAAATCATCCACATAGTCTTCCATGAATGTGTGCATCATGTCATGAAAAATGGTTGTCATTGCTCTTTGATAAGTAGCTCCGGCATTCTTTAACCCAAATGGCATTACATTCCAGCAATAGGTACCCCAAGGGCATGTGAATGTTGTTTTATCTTGATCCTCTGGTGCAATTTTTATCTCGTTGTATCCTGAAAATCCATCCATTAATGAATACATTGCATGGCCAACAGTTAAATCAACAATCATATCTATGTTTGGAAAAGGAAAGTCATCTTTGCAACAAACTTTTTTCAAATCTTTGAAATCTGTACAAATTCTAATCCTTCCATCTGGCTTTGAAACAGGTACAATATTGGAAATCCATTTTGCATATTCAATAGTCCGAATGAACCCAACATCTAAAAGCTTTTTTAATTCTTCCTTGACCAATAATGCAACATGTGGATGCATCTTTCTGAGTTTTTTGCTTCACAGGTTTTACCCCTGCGTTTATAGATAAATGATGCATTATGAGATTAGGATCTAACCCTGGCATATCAACATATGACCAAGCAAAGTTGATTTGATTCTCCTTCAAGAACTCCATGAATTTCAGGACTTCTTCAATTGTTAATGATGCTGCAATTTGCAAGGTTTTTGGCTGCTCTATTGTACTTATGTTGATTGATTTTGTTGGTTCGATCAAAATAGAAGATCTTTCATGATAATGCTTAGGAAGAGTGTCAAGTTTCTCATCCTTCAGTTCCTCAGAAAGGTTTTCACTGTCAGATTCACTCTTTATTTTTCTCTTGTTGTGATCTACCACTACCATTTTTTGGTTTTCACCAATAGATCCATCTTTTATTTCATTTATTTTGCAGCTAAGAGACTTGACACCCTCCTTATCAAAATCGTGAGTATGAAATTCTTGGATGAAACAATTGTTTTCCTCATTAGAGGAACAAAGGAAATTTATAATGTCCTGATCATCATGAAATGTAGGGATGTGGATAGGTGCATCATTGTCCCAATCAATAAGTTCTGGATAAACTAAAGGCATGGTATCATTAGGTTGGGTAAGATCTTAATCTGTCAAAGTCATGATGTGGCTGTCATCTTCATGGTAGACAAGGTCTATGATGGTATTCTCCTGTTGATCGTCAATCTCGTTAAAATCTGATTCGTCCTCACTTGAGTCATGATCGCTTTGTAAAACATAATCAAGTGGAGACCTTGAACCTTTTCCTTGTATGAGAATAGGTGTATATTTATGTATGGTATCAACTTGTTTGTCTCTCCAAAATTCATCATTATAAATGGTATCCCATTCATATTCATTAGAATCAGTATCTGAATTGTTCTGCAATTGGAAAACTGATTCATGGGGTTTATCTGAAATTGATCCTCCTTCATGAGTTGGTTGTGCTTGCTGTGAAGTAGAGTCTTCTGTATCTTTACCATATCCAAGTCTTGTTTTATCATTTGGATGTATTGAAATAGGTTGAATTGGTTACACAATTCCTTCTCTTCTCTTTCCTATAGGACCATTTCCTTCATAGCCCATTTTCTGCATGATAGCGTACCCCTTACCATATTGTTTTGTAGGTAACTTAATGTGCAAGAGAGATTCATCTTCATCTTTGTATAGCCAGCTTAGGATGTCCCTATCTTTAGCTTCTTCTTCAGTGGTGTTGGCTTTAATGAATTTTCCATCAAACTTTGTGATTGGAACAAAAGCTTGGGATGTAGAGGCTGTTGCAATCTTTTGATTTGATAAGGTTGGCTGACCATGCGACCTCAGAGAAGGAGGTAAACTAGAAAGAGATATCAAATATTCACCTACTCCTTTGTCTTTAAAATTTAGCTTAGTGTCAAGATTCTTTGTTAGTTCTTGCAATTGACCTTGTAGAATAGAAGAAGAAACAACAAGAGCCTCCCTATTATGTGGCACAAAAGTGTCTTGAGTTGCTCGGAGATTTGAACAAGTTTGAGTACTATTGTAATTAGCTTGTATAGTTATTTCCTTTCCATCATATGGAAACTTGAGGCATTGATGGTACGTTGATGGTACTGCTTGCATATCATGAATCCATGGATGACCCAAAAGTATGTTACAAGAAAGATCCTGATCTAGAACTTGACAAAATGTGTTTTTCACAACAGGTCCCACTCTGATAGGTAGCATTATTAGTCCTTTAGAAGCTCTTTCTTCGTCATCATATGCCTTGATTATTATTTTCCTTCGTGGATCAATAGAATTTTTTGATATTCCCAAGGCATTTATTAGCTTTAAGGTACAAATGTTTAAACCAACTCCTCCATCTATTAAGACACGTCTAATTCAGTGTTTATGGATCACGACTTCAAGATAGAGTGATGAATTATGTGGATGTGTCATGGAGGCATCATTTTTTCAGAAAATGAAAGACAAGTGGGGGAAGACAAATGTCCCACCATGGCTTGAAATTTGTTTACATCTAGATCAGTATCAACAGTTGTGTTTACAAGAGCTTCTTCTAAAATATTCTTGTGTATGGGGGATATTTTGAGAAGTTCAAGGATGGAGATTTGCGCTGATGTTTTCCTCAGTTGCTCAACTAGATTATAATGATTTGGAGAAGGAATAGCTGTCTTAGATGAACTTCCTTTTAAAACAACCTTTTCTTTTCCTCTCTTAGTCACATTAACTTGTTAATATTCTTGTTTCCCCTTGATTTTGATAACATTAACCCATTGATCATCAACATAGATGTGACAGATTATATTGTCTTCAACATTATGTATGCTTTTGGATTTTGCATATGATGTTTCCCCCTTTTGATAGTCTGGTAAAGGATCTTTGAATGCTTGATGATCATCATTGGTATGATGTCCTTCAATTGTAATGGTGCCATTGTCAATTAAATCTTGTACTAGATTTCGCAAAGCTTGACAATTATTTGTTCTATGACCTTTACATTGATGATAATTGCAATAATACAAGTCATTCCATGATGGTGGTTTGACTTGTGGCTCATAATCTCTTTGTGGTGGTAAGGTGATAACCTTATTATAAAGAAGCTCCTTGAGAGTAGACTCAAGAGATTGACCCAAAGTGGTAAAATTCCGTCGATTTGAAAATAATGGAGGTCTAGACGGATTTGATGTTTGGGTATTGCCAAGATTGTTATTGAAATTACCACGATTATCCTTGGTGTTTTGATTGGTCATGCTTTCTTTCTTGGAGTTTTGTCCTTGTTGATTGTTGTTTCCTTGTTGGTTGGTATTTGCTTGTTGATTGTTTCGTGGAGCACTTGATAGATTAAAGATAGATGGTCTTGTTCGTAGATTATTTGCATCTACTATACCATCATTGACAACATTTTTATTTTTGTTCCAAAACCTTGTTTTATCGTTGTTGTTTTGGTTGGATGTACTTGGATTATCAAGTTTTATCACTCCTCATTTAACCAAGGCCCCTTCAATGGTGGTTGCATTTTCAATCAATTTCTCAAAGTTATGAGGACAATGAAGGTTAAGCCTATAGCTTAATTCTTGATCTAGGCCATTGATGAAGATATCCATCTTTTCCTTTTAAGGAATAGGACGGGAATATCACGCAAACAACCTTCTCCACCTTTGCAAAAAGGTAGTGAAGGATTCTCCTACTTTTTGTTTCACTTTACAAAGATTAAGCATTGTTATCGGGTGTTGGATGTTGTAGGAGTATTGTGATATAAACTGATTTATTAACTCCTCAAAGGTTTTAATGGGTGGAGTGATCTTAGAAAGCCACTCCATGGATTGTACACCTAGACTTTGTGGAAATAATCGCATTAAGTAGGTATCGTCATAGGCAAATTCTAGACTCATATTTCAGAAATCCCTCACATGTTCAATGGGATCAGTTTTTCCATTGTACCTATCATATTTAAGAATTTCACAATGTTTTGGAAAAGGGATCATTTGAAGACTCCTATCGAATGGATAAGGAGATATGTCTTCCAAAACATACTTCTTTGTTGTTGTCACGTCTCATACTTTGATGATAATTTGACCATGACTTACTTTGACTTATTTTGACCATGACTTATTTTGATAATGTTTGACCATAACTTTATGAGATTTAATATACGAATTATGATACGTGTTAAAGCAATATAATATACTACAATGCTTTGATGTATGGGAATGTAGAAACAAATAATTGTTTTCTTTCTAGAATTATGAATGCATTTATATAAAATAGGAATGTTGATTAATTATTGTTTAAATTTATGTTTCTACAATGGTTACTAATACACTTTCGTTTTTGCACGCCTGAGTGCATTTGAGTTTCAGGTGATCGAAGGCCCAGGGCGATCGAAGGCCAAGAGTGTGATTGAGGAAAAGAAGGTTAGCTTCCCGACAGGGTAAAAGAGGAGAAGCTCTCGATTACGCACACACCACTTAAAGCATGTAGCTGCATTAGGTCATGTTTGTTTTCTCAATGTGATTGCGTGAAAATGATAGCATAGCAAATTTAAATTACGGTTTAATTAACCTTAGAAATTGTGAAAATAATATGACTTATCCTATTTTAATTATTCCTCATTTATATTTGAGCAACAAAAGGAAAAATCTGTTTTAATAGAAATATAATTAAAAAATAAAACAAGATAAATAAAAGAATAAATATTGAGTTTTGCATAAATAAAATTCTAATTTTAAATAAAACAAAATAAATAAAAGAATGGGAATATTGTATTTTGCATAAATGAAATCATAGATTTGCATAAAAAGGGATATATATTTCTGTTTTGGTATATGGTTAATTTTCCAAAAGAATGAAGAATGAACAGCCCGAGAGAACATTGGGCTCTGGAAATTCTGTCTTAAAACCAACAATGCAGTTGGCATGTGGCAAACCTTAGGAATTGCATGAGAATTATATCTGTCATCTGGGAATTTTATGCATGATCCTCGAAAAGAGGAAGACAGCTTTAAGAAAGAAAGGAGGACTTCGATTGAGTCATATCCGAGAATTCTGGAACAGAGACAAAGAAGGTATTGCTGGGTTTTCTGCACTGGAAGCAAAATTTGCCAGGTTCTTTTCATACTTTGCCTTCTTTTAATTCAAATGACAGTAAGGAAATGGAAGGAATGTAATGCTTTACAAACAACTGAGAAATCTTTCCAATTTTCGTTTTCAAATCTGGGAAATTGCTTACTTCTTCTGTTGCAATATAGAATACACATTCTTTTCTTCAGAATTAGGGTTTTATTTCTGTTGCAAATTCTGCAATTTATTAAACTGTTCTGAAGAGTAATTGGAAATATATATGTAATCATATATACATATACATATATATATGCACAGGAAACTGAATTTTTGTGCATATATATATATATATCTGCTCATAATGTCTGCATAAAAACTCTGTCATTTCAAAATGTCTTTGAGATAAATTCGAATGCAGTTTAAACTGGGCAAAGTGTCTTATTTTTTTTCTGAGTTTTGAAATTGCTATCCATAGGAAGATGAAGGGAGTAATTCCCTTGTCCTCCCCATGGGAAGGACGCGACCTGTGAGAGGCTCGTGCCCTCCACAGGCCGCGGCCTGTGGAGGAGGCGCGAGCCCCTCACAGCCTGCCCCCTCCCCATGGGAGGGGCAAGGGCTTCCCCTAAGCCCTTACGATGCTCAATGCCAGTAAGGAAATCCTATAAAATGCCCTATTCTGTGGGCACGGCCAGTAAATCCTTTGAATAGTTTTTCAAACCAGAATTTTCTTTCTTCAAATTACACACAGCTGTACATGAATTTTTAATACACACACACACACACACATATATATATATGTATGTATACATATACATTTGGTTGTATATACATACATATATATATATATATATATATATATATCTATATATATACATACATATATTGATATCCATGCATATATGTGCCAAAATACTAGTTGAAATAGGAAAATCATTTCCAGAAATTAGTATGAACTCTGTTAATTATACACAGATATCTCTGAATTGTCAAACCTGAAACAAGGACAGAAATGTCTTGAGAAACCATGTAAACTGGAAAGCATCTTGATATCCATGCTTATATGTGCCAAAATACAAGTTGAAAATAGGGAAAATCATTTCCAGAAAGTAGTATGAACTCTGTTAATTATACACAAAGATCTCAGAATTGTTAAACCTGAAACAAGAACAAACTGTTTTGAAGAAACCATGTAAACTGGAAAGCATCTTAATTACTTAAACTTACACTTACTTATAGCAGAACAAACCTGAGTAAAGGAATACAACATCAAAATTTGAACGAAAGATTATCTTTCAAACCTCAGAATTTATGAATAAATTGCACTGTTCAGTATATTATTATTACTCTGTAACCTGTATTGAAATTGGGAATTAAACTGTTAGTCAGCCTGAGCTTGGAAGGAATAGAAATGCATACTGAAAACAGAAAACACTGTTCTTTCTTTCTATTAGTGCATTGAAAAGTATGAAGATATATATATGTTCTTCTTTAAAACAGAGCCTTTATCCAAATCAAAAGGGTTACTTGCCAAAGAATAAATGACATTTTACTACTGAAATTATAAAGGAGGTTCTGAATTTCATATTTGAAAATTCTTTTAGAAATAATTGAATGATTGAAAACATGTACGAAAATGCATAATTTTCTGCTTTGGTATTTATTTATACTTCACTATGGTAACTTCCGGGACAGGGTGCCGAAGGTGGGCCAACAGAGACGGTAGTATTACCTTTTCTAAACTACCATTTACTTGTATTATTTTGCTTGGCCAAGCACTGTACCATTGAAATAGATGGGTTGTTTTTTTAAAAGCCTAGAAACATATATGTATTTGAGTCTCTGCCACCTCCTGTTGCAAGAAATGTGTTTATTTCTCATGTTAGAAATGCATATAGGCATCAGGCACGCATCGAGAGTTCCCTCCTGTTTTACTGTTTCGGGTTGCTAGGCTCCTTTATGCAGGGCCGGGGATTCCTTCGAGTTAGGAAGGGACCCGGGGAAGTCATGGACTTTGTGGTTGGGTGGAAAAGGCGCCTAAATCACATTCTTGGCCCCAGCTCGCAAGAAGACCGAAGGTGTCACGGCAGTTGGTGGTTCCAAGTTTTATTTGCTATTAATGTACTTGTGTATTATTCAGCATTGGCTTGTGAAGCCCATTTTTAATGTATATGTAATTGACATTCTCTGTTGTAACTTTGAAATAGAAGTATGATTTGAAATGTAACATTGTTTTGAGGAGTTAAAGTTTTTATACTTAGCATAGAAAAGATGTTTCTATTAGAATTGTTGATTCTTCCAAGTAAGGTTGAATATATGTACATGAGAAAGTCATTTGAAATACTTATGTTTTGTATAATCTTGATACATTACATTGATGTATTTATTATATATATGAAATGCAATTTAAATTCTCTTTATTAATATCATTTGAAAGTGTTATGAACAATGTTGACTTCTTGGAAACCTTTTTATAATGGTTTGGAATAAATTTAATACTCTTAATTTCTCTTTAATGCTGATTTAAATGGATTGAAAACACTCTTAATTTTTCAAGCGCTACATCTTGGTATCAGAGCAGCTTGGTTCAACTCTAGGACCTATGCCTAACTACGTATGACGTTGTGTCTTAATCAGGGGGACCTAAAATGGAAAATAGAGTGTACCAACAAATTGGTGGATCTCGTGGAGGTCCCAATGATAAACTAGATCAAATTTTGGCCTTGCTGCAAAGCCAGGGGGCTAGAATTGAGGAATTAGAACAAGGGAGGCGAGATGGCCATCAAGGATTAAACGCAAACGAAACTGATAGAGAAGCAAATGCTGAACCACCTGGAAAAGAGGAAAAGCTAAATAGGGTGGCAGAGGAGCTGGGAAAAGACCTAAAGAAGGTCGCTCCTCCGAAGTTTGATGGGAGAACCTTTGGAGATGGGGCAGAAGCTTGGGTTATAGAAATGGAGAGGTATTTCGCCCTACGAAATCTATCAGATGAAACAAAAGCGGAATGGGGTTCATATCAACTCACCGGTGAGGCCGCTACTTGGTGGGAAAATGAAAGGGCGGATAAGCAGTTTATGCATGGAAAGGTAACTTGGGATAAGTTCCTACAACTATTTAGGAAGAGGTGGTTACCACAATCTCATTTTGATAAGAAAATGACAGAATTCCAGGTACTTGTACAGGGTGGCATGACAGTGACTCAATATTGGGAGAAATTCTCTCACTTGCTTAAGTACGCACCCCAATACCAGCATGATGAGAGATTCCGAGTTCAAAAATTTATTTTGGGGCTTAGACCTCAAATTGGAAATGAAATAGATCTGCATAATCCAGCCACCATGGATGAAGTTTTTGATTTAGCAATCAAACAGGAACACAAATTGCAACAAGCTGCTAACTATAGGAAGAGCAGGGAAGCCAAGTATGGCAATAAGAAATCCCAAGGGAATCGTCAAGGTAACAGCAATCAGGGTGGTCAGAGCAAACAGGACAGTCAAGGGAATGAGAACAGGCAAATCAGAAATTTGAAGAGGGATGGTAGTCCTCAGGACCGCAATGAAGGAAACAGGAACAATAACAACAAGAAGGGCAACTACAATAAGAGGAATGATAATAACAGAAGAGATTTTTCTGACAAGCCCAAAGCACCTTGTGGAGGATGTTATACCTGTGGTGGCGATCATTACACTAGTGTGTGCCCTCAGAGAAATAACAAGCAAAATAACAGAAATCAACATCATATTCATGCGGCGGTTGACAATCGTCAGGCAGATTATCAAGCAACTCCCATCCAGTTATCGGGTAAATTATTTGGATACCCTGTTTCTGTTCTAATTGATACAGGTGCTACTGATAGCTTTATAGATCCTCATGTTTTGACTAAATTATCAGTTAGACCAAGTTTTATGGCAAATTCTTGGAAAGTTCAGTATGGAAACCGGGTAGAGAAGAAGGTAGAGCAATGCATGTATTTCAGCAAACTTGAACTCCCTAACCTTTAGACGCAGGTGAACTTGTATGTTGCACCATTAGGGTCTTACGATGTGATATTAGGGATAAATTGGCTCTCTGAACATAAAGCTCTTGTGGATTGTGAAGAGAAGTCAATTAAGTGTCTTGATGACCGAGGAAACCAAGTGGAGCTTTGTGGCATTAAAAAGCCATTAGAGCTTAGGCAAGTTTCCGCCATGCAGTTGAAAAAGGCAAGTCGGAAGGGATGCTCTATCTTTGCAATAAAAGTCAAGGACCTTGATGAGAAAGAATCCTCAATTAATGATCATCCCATTCTGAAAGAATTTGAGGATGTTTTTCCTACAGAATTGACTGAGCTCCCGCCTAAGCGTGTGTTTGATTTTTCTATTGATCTGATTCCAGGAGCAGAACCTCAGTCTAAGGCTCCTTACAGGATGAATACAACAGAATTATTTGAGCTCAAGGCCCAACTAGAAGAATTACTGAAGCAAGGTCTTATTAGGCCAAGCGTGTCACCTTGGGGAGCACCCGTCATCTTCGTGAAAAAGAAGGATGGTACCTTGAGGTTGTGCATTGATTATAGAATGCTTAACAAGGTCACTATCAAGAATAAATATATGCTTCCCCGCATCGATGATTTGTTTGATCAGCTGAAAGATGCCAAGGTATTCTCAAAAATTGATTTAAGATCAGGATACCACCAGTTGAGACTGAAGGAAGAAGACATTCACAAAACTGCCTTCAGAACCAGGTATGGGCACTATGAGTTTACTGTGCTACCATTTGGGCTAAGTAATGCTCCTGCAGCTTTCATGAACCTGATGAATAGTGTCTTTCGAGATTGTTTGGATAATTTTGTCCTAATTTTTCTTGACGATATTTTGATCTATTCTAAGTCAGAGGAAGAACATGAGAAGCATTTGAGGATTGTGTTGCAGCGTCTAAGGGAACATAAGCTGTATGGAAAAATGTCTAAATGTACCTTCTTCCAATCCGAAGTGCATTATTTAGGTCATGTGATTTCAGCGGAAGGGGTAAGAGTGGACCCAGAGAAGATTAAGGCAATTATGGATTGGCCAGCACCGCAAAATGTCCCTGAAGTTCAAAGTTTCATGGGACTTGCAGGATACTATAGGAAGTTTGTTTAGGGGTTCTCAACAATTGCAGCACCCATCACTGCACTACAGAAGAAGGAAAAGAAGTTTGAATGGAGCGATAAATGTGAGAAAGCTTTTCAGCTGCTTAAGAAGAAACTCACTACTGCACCCATCCTAGTTGTGCCAGATCCGAATGGCCATTTTACAGTTATTATTGATGCATCAGGGGAAGGGGTAGGAGCAGTTCTTATGCAAGAAGGGCAAGTGGTAGCTTATGAATCAAGGAAGTTAAAACAACATGAATTAAATTATGCACCACATGACTTAGAATTGGCAGCCATAGTCCATGCTTTACAAATGTGGAGGCATTATCTCTTGGGAAAGCCTTTCGAACTTAAGACAGACCATGCAGGATTGAGATACATCTTCACTCAACCTAATCTCAATGCCCGACAAAGGCGATGGCTGGAATTCCTGAGTGAGTATGATTTTGGGATTGAATATATTAAAGGTAAGGAAAACAGAGTGGTTGATGCCCTGAGTAGAAGGAGACACCTTGCAGCCATGGTTACCATAAAATCAGATTTCAGGCAACAAGTAGTGCAATCCTCCTTTGGGGATGAACATTATGAAAAGGTGAAACAAGCCCTTGGGGTAAATCCCTCCGATCATCGATATGAGGGTTATATGTTAGAATCAGATGGACTTTTGAGGTACCGGGGATGAATGTACATTCCTAGTTCTGCAAACTTGAGAGAGTTGGTGCTAGAAGAATTCCACAATGCACCATACTCAGGACATCCCGGTATTACAAAAATGATGGAAGGACTTAGGCCACTGTACTTCTGGCCAGGACTTAAAAGGGATATTACGTCCCATGTAGCCCGATGCTTAGAGTGCCAGCAAGTCAAAGCTGAGCATGTACATCCGGCAGGACTCTTATATCCTCACAGGGTACCAGAGTATAAATGGCAGGTTATCACTATGGATTTTATTCAAGGGTTACCAATGTCTAAAAACTGACATGATACCATCTTGGTTGTGGTGGATAAATTGACAAAGGTAGCTCATTTCATTCCTGGGAATCTCAAGGATGGATCAATGGTTTTAGCAAGAAAGTTTGTTCAGGAAATCTTCTGGTTGCATGGAGTGCCAGAGACGATCATCTCAGATCGAGACACTCGAATGACTTCTAGGTTTTGGATTACATTAAACTCTTCCCTGGGAACTAAATTAAATTTCAGTTCCGCATATCATCCTCAGACCAATGGTCAGACAGAGAGGGTGAACCAGGTAGTAGAAGATCTCCTCCGCATGTACTGCATGGAGCAGCAATATAAGTGGGAGGAGTATTTTCCTTTGGTAGAGTTTTCCTATAACAACTCCTACCATGCTTCCTTGGGCATGGCACCTTTTGAAGCCCTTTATGGACGTAAATGTCGAACACCCATTAGTTGGGACAGAGTAGAAGACAGGGTGGTGATTGGCCCTGAGATGCTCAGAGAAATGGAAGACCAAATGAAAATCATTAAGGAAAAGTTGAAGCAGGCTGCGGATAGACAGAAAAGTCTAGCAGATAAGAACCGGAGCTTTAGGCAGTTCTCTGCAGGAGATAAGGTCTTTTTGAGGGTTCGGCCACATAAGAGTTCAATCTCTTTCGGTAAGAACTCTAAGTTGGCTCCTAGGTTTGTTGGCCCCTTTGATGTTTTGGAGGTGGTGAATCCAGTTGCTTACAGGCTTGCTCTGCCACCAGCTCTATCCCAGATACATAATGTGTTTCATGTTTCAGTACTTAAGCCATACCATCCAGATATTGCTCATATCCTTGATTGGTGTGCATTGCAGGTCCAGGACCCAGGGGTGATACAGGTGGAACCCATCAGGATTTTGGAAGAATGCAACGTTAAGTTGCGTAATAGAGACATTATGCAATACAGGGTCCAGTGGGACCAATATTCAGTGGATAATGCCACCTGGGAGAATGCTGAGGATATAGATAGAATCTTTCCTCATTTGAGACATTAGCATATTTATATTTTCTTTTATAGAGACTTACGAAGTATTAATATCTCAATTTTGCTATGTAATTTGCTTTTAGACATCGAGACAATGTCTCTTCTCAAGAGGGGAAGGATGTCATGTCTCATACTTTAATGATAATTTGACCATGACTTCCTTTGACTTATTTTGACCATGACTTAATTTGACCATGACTTATTTTGATAATGTTTGACCATGACTTTATGAGATTTAATATACGAATTATGATACGTGTTAAAGCAATATAATATACTACAATGCTTTGATGTATGGGAATGTATAAACAAATAATTGTTTTCTTTCTAAAATTATGAATGCATTTATATAAAATAGGAATGTTGATTAATTATTGTTTAAATTTATGTTTCTACAATGGTTACTAATACACTTTCATTTTTGCACGCCTGAGTGCATTTGAGTTTTAGGTAATCGAAGGCCCAAGGCGATCGAAGGCCAAGAGTGTGATTGAGGAAAAGAAGGTTAGCTTCCCGACAGGGTAAAAGAGGAGAAGCTCTCGATTACGCACACACCACTTAAAGCATGTAGCTGCATTAGGTCATGTTTGTTTCTCAATGTGATTGCGGGAAATTGATAGCATAGCAAATCTAAATTACAGTTTAATTAACCTTAGAAAATGTGAAAATAATATGGCTTATTCTATTTTAATTATTCCTCATTTATATTTGAGCAACAAAAGGAAAAATCTGTTTTAAAAGAAATATAATAAAAAATAAAACAAAATAAATAAAAGAATAAATATTGTGTTTTGCATAAATGAAATTTTATTTATAATTAAAACAAAATAAATAAAAGAATAAGAATATTTTATTTTACATAAATGAAATCATAAGATTTGCATAAAAAGGGATATATATTTCTGTTTTGGTATATGGTTAATTTTCCAAAAGAATGAAGAATGAACAGCCCGAGAGAACATTGGGCTCTGGAAATTCTGTCTTAAAACCAACAATGCAGTTGGCATGTGGCAAACTTTAGAGATTGCATGAGAATTATATCTGTCATCTGGGAATTTTATGCATGATCCTCGAAAAGAGGAAGACAGCTTTAAGAAAGAAAGGAGGACTTCGATTGAGTCATATCCGAGAGTTCTGGAACAGAGGCAAAGAAGGTATTGTTGGGTTTTCTGCACTGGAAGCAAAATTTTCCAGGTTCTTTTCATACTTTGCCTTCTTTTAATTCAAATGGCAGTAAGGAAATGGATGGAATGTAATGCTTTACAAACAACTGAGAATTCTTTCCAATTTTTGTTTTTAAATCTGGGAAATTACTTACTTCTTCTGTTGCAATATAGAATACACATTCTTTTCTTCAGAATTAGGGTTTTATTTCTGTTGCAAATTCTGCAATTTATTAAACTGTTCTGAAGAGTAATTGGAATTATATATGTAATCATATATACATATACATATATATATGCAAAGGAAAATGAATTTCTGTGCATATATATATATATATATCTGCTCATAATGTCTGCATAAAAACTCTGTCATTTCAAAATGTCTTTTGAGATAAATTTGAATGCTGTTTAAACTGGGCAAAGTGTTTTATTTTTTTTTCTGAGTTTTGAAATTTCAATCCGTAGGAAGAGGAAGGGAGTAATTCCCTTGTCCTCCCATGGGAAGGACGTGACCTGTGAGAGGCTCGCGCCCTCCACAGGCCAAGGCCTGTGGAGGAGGCGCGAGCCCCTCACAGCTCGCCCCCTCCCCATGGGAGGGGCAAGGGCTTCCCCTAAGCCCTTACAATGCTCAATGCCAGTAAGGAAACCCTGTAAAATTCCCTGTTCTGTGAGCACGGCCAGTGAATCCTTTAAATAGTGTTAAAAACCAGAAATTCTTTCTTCAAATTACACACAGCTGTACATGAATTTTAATACACACATATATATATGTATGTATACATATACATTTGGCTGTATATACATACATATATATTTATTTATTTATATATATACATACATATATATATATATATATATATATATATATATATATATATATATATATATATATATATATATATATATATATACATACATATATTGATATCCATGCATATATGTGCCAAAACACTAGTTGAAACTGAAAATCATTTCTAGAAATTTAGTATGAACTCCGTTAATTATACGATATCTCCGAATTGTCAAAACCAAACAAGGACAGAAATAAGTTCCCCGAGAAACCATGTAAACTGAAAGCATCTTGCTATCCATGCTTATATGTGCCAAAATACAAGTTGAAAACAGGGAAAATCATTTCGTAGTAGTGCGAACCTTAATTATACAAAGATCTCATAATTGTTAAACCCAAACAAGAACAAACTATTGAAGAAACCATAAACTGAAAGCATCTAATTACTTAAACTTATACCACGGCAGCAGTAATAAACTCGAGTAAAGGAATACAACATCAAAATTTGAACGAAAGATTATCTTTCAAACTCGTAATTTATGAATAAATTGCATCATGAGTATATATTATTATTACTCAGAACTCGTATTGGAAATTGGGAATTAAATCACAATGTACCAGCCAAAGGAATAGAAATGCACATCGAAAAATGGGAAACACTGCTTCTTTCTTTCTATTAAGTATTGAAAAAGTAGATATATATGTTTCAAAAACAGAGCCTTTATCCAAATCAAAAGGGTTACTTATTAAAGAATAAATACGATTTACCACTGAAATTATAAAGGAGGCCCCACTATATTGGAAATTCTTTTAGAATTAATTGAATGATTGAAACATGTACTAAAATGCATAACTTTCTGCTTTGGTATTATTTCATACTTCACTATGGTAACTTCCGGGATAGGGTGCCGAAGGTGGGCAAACAGAGATGGTAGTATTACCTTTTCTAAACTACCATTTACTTGTATTATTTATGCTTGGCCAAGCACCGTACCATTGAAATAGATGGATATTTTTTTTAAAAGCCTAGAAACATTTATGTATTTGAGTCTCTGCCACCTCCTGTTGCAAGAAATGTGTTTATTTCTCATGTTGGAAATGTACCATCGAGAGTTCCCTCCTGCTTTATTGTCGTGTTGCTAGGATCCTTATGTGTAATGGGATCTCCTCCTGAGTTAGGAAGGTAACTGGGAAGTCATGACTGTGGTTGGGGCTAGTAGCACTGAATCACATTCTTGGCCCCAGCTCGCAAGAAGACCGAAGGTGTCACGGCGGTTGGTGGTTCCAAGTTTTATTTGCTATTAATGTACTTGTGTATTATTCAGCATTGGCTTGTGAAGCCCATTTTTAATGTATATGTAATTGACATTCTCTGTTGTAACTTTGAAATAGAAGTATGATTTGAAATGTAACATTGTTTTGAGGAGTTAAAGTTTTTATACTTAGCATAGAAAAGATGTTTCTATTAGAATTGTTAATTCTTCCAAGTAAGGTTGAATATATGTACATGAGAAAGTCATTTGAAATACTTATGTTTTTGTATAATCTTGATACATTACATTGATGTATTTATTATATATATGAAATGCAATTTAAATTCTCTTTATTAATATCATTTGAAAGTGTTATGAACAATGTTGACTTCTTGGAAACCTTTTTATAATGGTTTGAATAAATTTAATACTCTTAATTTCTCTTTAATACTGATTTAAATGGATTGAAAACACTCTTAATTTTTCGAGCGCTACAGTTGTACCCGCTTGCATCTCCTTTATTTGTCCTTGTAATTCTTTTACCTGTTGGGTAAGGGCATTAAAGTCATTAGGAGGAGTTTCAGGATTCTGTTTAATCCCTTCTATATCGAAATTGTAAGGTAACTTAGCTCCTTGATTAGCTAATGAAAGAAAATATCTTTCTTTGTTTCGTTCTAAAATCCTTTCCATAAGAGTATGGAATTGGGGATCTTGCTCTGCTTCTTGAAGCTTTTCTTCTGTTAATTCATCAACATTAAATGTACCCTCTTCTTTCTCATTATGGTCACCCATTTTGCTTGTAGTGGTTTCTCCTTCGTCTTTTTCCATGTGTTTTCGAGATCTCATGAAGACAGGCATAAGCTTTATTCCAAATTCTACTAACTTTTGATCAAAAGAATGAAATAGTGCAATTTGTGATAGGTATGAAAGTCAGGATAGAACGAAGATTCTATGACTTACAAAGGTTTCTAATCTTTAGCTTGTGTTGTTCCCTAATTGAAAGGATGAAAATCTTGTTGGAGGGAATTTAAGCAACAGATCAAGAAAAGGATGATTTTTCACTTTATGAAGTTTGATCCTAGTTTCGTAAAAGGATGGATTTTGTGATGAATGCCTAATGTGATTTGAGTTCTCTATTGCAGAATTTGATTTGGATGAGTAGAATATTCAATTGCAGGTTGGGGAATATAACAAAAACGAATATGTTTGCTATGGTTATGCCTTTGAGAAAGGGCTCTTCTTTGAAAAAAATCTTGTGAGTACAATGGTTCTATAGCATAATCATCAGTGAAACCTCTAACACAATCATGATATCAATGAAGAAAGGTTCTATATTTGAGTAAAACTTTTCGGCTTTGATACAAGAATCGTCTTTTCTTCAATAGTTTCTTGTAGCTAAGGGGTTTCTTTGGCTTTTTGATTCTTTTGAGAACGGATTTCTTAACAAAAGTTGTGGATTTTCAATTTCGTAACATGAGAGTAATCAAGGTGATCGCGAGTGTTGGATGATCTTAACTGAATTAATGTATTGAAAACACATCAAGCAATTTGTAGAATAGTTGTTTTAAGTACTATGCTAAACATCAAGTGTATGATCAAAATGTTTTTCAAAAGTTGTTTTAAC
>VDFB02328781.1:0-28012 GCA_007258455.2 Sequoia sempervirens | reverse complement strand
TATGTTGATGGTGTATAATAAGGATCAAACTTGGTGCTCAACTTGTACACCATGAAAGATAAATTTCTTATTCTAAAAATTGATGAATTCATCTATATTTTTTAGAAAGTTAGATCATAGATCATATCACCACCAAATTTAAATTCAGGAAGAAGATATTCCTGAGACGACATGATTTTCTACAGCTCTTAATCCGTAACAATTCAAGCTGACAAGAGACGTGGGTGTTATTCTAATTGTTTCAGCGGATGCAATAATAGGATAAAGATATCCATAATAGATAAGGCACATGAACAGGATAAAGAAATCCATAATAGCATAATGGATTTGTTAGATGTTGAAGATGTAGACATTCATACACAAAGCACACGAACTGTTTGACAATATATTTGCAGGATTAACACACCATAGATTTGTTAAAAAGGGTTTACAAACTTATGACAAAATGCAACTTGCATTGCTAAAGTTGGATTGGCTGGAGTTTAGAGAGGCAAGAAGTCGTCGCCTATCGCTTCTCCTCCCTTCTACAACTTTATGGGGGCTTCACATTTATATAGTATGTCTCATTTCTAGAGAGCAAAATTGTATACATTTTCAATGGCCAAGAAAGGTACTTCAAAGTTAGAATATTACTTTTAGATTTACGACAAGTAGGTAAAACAAATGGCAAAAAGGTAGATGGCACCTTATAAATTATAAAATTTTCTATCAAACGCTTCAATTCTACAATAAGTTAAACAAGATGATGGCATCAAACCTTTTACACTTACAGTGGATCCTGTACCATTAAAGATTGGATGGAACAATAATGAATACAAATCATATAACGTCCTTTGAAACCTCTAAACTAGTTCTCTGAGTTAGTTGTTTATCAATATTTGGACGCACCTTAAACCATTTTACATTATTCCATTAGTTTTTAGAGTAACACTATCCAATACAAACAATAAATAGATTATACAAGATTTCATGTTCATTCTAGCAAAGAAAAAAAGAGCACCCATTTTAAATCTTTCCAAAAAAAATTCAAAAAAACATTTTATTTTAAAAATTCCACCTTTTTTTATAACAGAGCAAAGATCTGATAACCATTGTATTTACAACATCAACAATAATTAGTATCCATTCAATAATAGTTTAATAATTTTGTCCCAAAAAAAATCACAAAAATAATCACATCAATAAGGAAAATAAATAAACACAAAAATTTTAAGTCCATCAAATACACGTAAAATTCAATTCATGATTCAAAATATCGTGCATCAATCATGAATAGAGATATATCACTAGGTGTTACAATAATATAGATATAAAGACAACCATAGATAAAACTAAAGAGCCAATGCTTTAATTTAATAGCTAACAACAATATTATGTTAGAATGAAATAAAACCCAACAAAAAATGATTCGACCACATACAAATTGCCAAAAACAAAACTCGTTGAAATCATGGAAAGCGACTTACCTCAAGATTCTACATAAATTGTGTCAAGTTGTCAATGATGTCAATGATAAAAAATGGGTAGAGTTTTGGAGGATATGCACAACATGGATTTGTTGACAAGGCTTTGGAAACTTCCATGCAAATACAAATGATAGATCATGTGATGCTAAATTCCACAAACTCAGTCACCATCAATCAATTTGTTAGAGAAAATAAACAACATTTATGATTTGAAATTGGTGTGAGAGATTTGACCTCAAAAAATAATTGAAGTTGGTTGTAGGGGCAATAAATGTTCCTAGATCCAAGAGATCTAAACTGAAAAAGTATGTATCAATAATACATTTATCTATTTTAGGATTAGAAATTCCAACACTTACCCTTAATAGTAACTTAATTTTATGTTCATTTTGTATTTTTGAAGCTAAAATTGTCCATTTTGGAGTTCTTTCGAAGCTTTGCGAAGTCTAAATCTCTACATATCTACATGTCTTTGGAAGCTAACTATGAGCACTCTAGAAAATTATCACTATATTCATTATATTGAACCTACTTCTTAAGTGATCAAAATTATCTTTTGTGAGTGTGTTAGTTAAAATGTTTGTGAGCTATTGCTCATACCTATAATATTGAACTTTTATTGCTCCATATTCCATTCAAGCTCCCTTATGAAGTGATACCTGAACTCAATGTGCTTGTTTTTTCCATGCAAGACTATATTATTTGTCAAGGCTATTGATGATACATTGTCACAAAATATGGTTGTAACATCTTCTTGATCATATTCAAGTTTGTTAGGATTCTTCATAGCAAAATAGCCTAACATGCTACTATATTCTTAGGTTCAAATATAGAAAGACAAACAATGGGTTGTTTCTTGAATTCCCATGAAATGGCTCCTAAACCCAAGTGGAACATATATCCCAATGTGTTTTTCTATCATTTATACTTCATTCCTAATCACTATCAATGTATCTATCCAACTCTAACTTATTTGAAACAATATACAAAATATCATATCCCTTGGTACCATCAACATGCCTCATGATTCTCTTACCTACTTTCTAATGTGTATCTTTTGTTGTCATCATAAATCTAAAAATCAGGCTTACTACATGCATTATATTAGGCTTGGTTGCAGTCAAGTACATTAGACTTCCAATCATACTTTTATACAAAGTTAGGTGCACATTGTTGCTGCAATCTTTTTCACTTAGATTTAGGGTTGTGGTTTTTGGTGTTGTTGTAGACTATTATTCATTAAATCTAGTCTTCAAAATATTTTTTGCACACTTTGAATAAGAGATAAAAATACCATGATCCATTTTTTTACATCTATTCCTAGGAAATATATAAGCAGCCATAAGCCTATCATTTTAAATTCTCTTTTTATGACTTATTTGAAATTAACGAGGAAATCATCATTCCCCATAAAAAAATAAATCACATATATAAAAGAATATTTAAAATCTTACCATCACGTGCCTTAATGTAGAGAGTGGGCTCACCATGCTACACCCTTAATCTTAGAGTAGACACAGGGTTTTGAGTAGTCAACTTATGGCTACCTTAACTCTTAATTAAGTCATATTATCACCATTATATCATTATTTAGTTATTCAGGTTGTCATAAGGCTTATATATGGTTATCTAGGTAGGTCTAGGTGATATCCTAGGCATAAGCAAGGTATATATAGGAGGTAGTGAGTCTTATTTCTTCATCAAATTATGAATTGTGTTCTCACTTGATATATTTGGAGATTTTCCCCCTTGTGGCTTGTTATTATTGGCTATTATCAAGTATTTGCAGCATGTTTCATATTATATCTTCTATTGTGCAAATTATTTCATTGCAAGAGGTATTAGAGCATGATCTTGGCACCATGAAGGCAAGACATTTTCTTTATTTTGGAGGTCATTTTGGGAAGTGCATATCTATTAGATTTTGGAGATTTTTTTCTGATTTTTAAATGGTTTTTTAAGATCCTATTGAATTAGTTGTGTAGTCTATATTTTAGAGGAATTAGAGAAAAATTGAGCGATTTATTTTAAAATTAGGTTTTCTTCCAAATTTATTTAGGGAGCATATATATCCATAATCTTTCTTTTTTATATATTTAATGGGTATTTCAAGATTTTTGTGGTGCCTACAATCCAAATTTTAGAGTAACTGGAGAATAATTAATAAATTTATTACATAATTATGGTTTCTAAGAAAATCATTCTCAAGGTTGTAAATCAATTAATTTTTGGGATGTTTATCTAGGATATTGTAACCTAGTCCAAGATAAGTCACAATAAAAGATTCAAAATATTTTGAGTTTATTTGTGTGATTTATTGCAAAAAAATCCATCATGATGAGGCCTATAGCAGGAGGCAAAAAATAAGAGGCAAAAAGAATACCATCACACTTGGGGAATCTCTAGATAATGATGATGTTGAAATTGAGGATATTACGCCTAATGAGGAAGTCGCTAAGGTCAAGGGTGAAATTTCATCAATGAATAAGGATATGACTGAAGTAATTTAATTATTGAAGAAGGAGCTCACTCAAGTGAGGATGGAGATGCATAAATGTTCAAGGAATTCAGAAATAAATATTCAAGGGATGAAGTATAAGGGAGAAGATTCACCTAATAAGCTAGAAGATAGAGATTTTATTGGACATGAGTTTTTTGGGCTTGACTCAAATCTCAAGAAGGATAAGCTCCTTAATAATCCTATTCCTAGGAAATTCATACCCAATATGGATATGAGAAAGTTTTATGACAAGGATCCAACCAATTGGCTTTGCCAAATGGAGCATTTATTTGATCTTCACCATGTTCCAAGTCAATATAAGGTGGATATGGCATTATTATACTTGAAACTAGACCAAATTATTTGGAATCGTTGGTTATGTGATGAGAAGAGAAATAAGGTTGTGTGATCACATGGTCATTTTTTCAAGAGGGACTTGCTAACTATTATGGAGATAACTTTATAGATAGCTACTTCTTCCAACTCACAAAATTAAAAAAAAATATGTACATTCAAGAATGACACTCATCAATTTCAAGCCCTTTGTCTAACAACGGAGAAATTTATAGAAGAAAATTTGAAGAAATTATTTCTAGGATGTTTAAAGGACCACATAAAATATGAGGTATATTTGTTCCAACCATAATCCTTGTCACGAGTGATACTTATGGAAAGACAAGTTGAGGAGAAGTTTTTAGAAAATAGGTGACAAGGGATTATAAACATAAGAGAAATTATCTCTCCTACATAATCATTGCCTCAACCTACTAGGTTGACAACACAAAAAATTGAAGACAAGAGAGAAAAACATTTATGTTTTAATTGTGATATAGAAAATACAGTTCAGGACATAAATGCAATGAAAACAAATTGTTATATATTGAAGGTCTTAGTGAGGAAGAGGAGTAGGAACCAATATTAGAGGGTGATATGGAGTTAGATGAGGAATCAAATGATTTCCAACCAATCATTTATTTTAATACACTCTTAGGTTTTAGTGCCCCATATACTCTCAAGGTAATTGGTTTCTTAAAGAAGTAAAGAGTAATATTGTTGATTGAATTGAGTAGTACTCATAATTTCATTAAAAATGGCTACTTGTCTAAATTGTTTTAGATATCCAACTCTATATTTTTAGGTCTTGATTATAGATGGTAGTAATGTTAGTTGTTCTAGAAAATGACACGACATTAAATTATCCATAGGATATTAGCATATTTATTTCACAATGTTTTTTGTCTCTATGGGTGCAACATATGTTATTTTGGGAGTATAATGGCTTACTACATTGAGAAAAATTGAGATGAACTTTCAAGAACTATTAATGAGATGTAAATTAGAAGTAAAGACAATAGAACTAAGAGGGTTGAATGAAAAATCCTTATAGATGGCCCAATTATGTTCATTAGAATCTTATTAATCAAATGCTACTACCCATCCATATTTTCAAGAAATTATAGATAGGAACTCAGTGGTTTTTGGGGATATGCCTAAAGGGATTCCTGCTAAGAGGGATCATGATCATGCCATACAAATAGTTCCAAGGATCCAACCACCCAACATCAGGCCTTGCATGTACCCATATATATAAAAGGTGAGATTGAAAATATTATTTAAGAGATGCTAGAGGTAAGAATTATTAGGCATATCTAAAGTGCTTACTCTTTTCCTATGGTGATGGTGTATAATAAGGATCAAATTTGGTGTATTTTCCTTGACTAAAAAGTGCTCAACTTGTACGCCATCAAATATAAATTTCCTATTCTAGTCATTGATAATTTCTTAGATGTATTTAATGGAGCTAGATTTTTTACAAAGTTAGATCATAGATCAGGTTATCACCATATTCAACTTAAGGAATAATATATTCCTAAGGAAAATTTTAAGACTCGTGAGGGTCATTATGAGTTTTTGGTGATGTAATTTGGTCTTACTAATGCGCCATATACATTTTAAAGTTTTATGAACTCCATCTTTAATATTTTTTTGAGGAAGATTGTTTTAGTTTTCTTTGATGACATATTGATTTATAAAAAGACACGAGAGGAACATTTTCTACATGCAAATCAATAATTACAAGTTCTCAAAGATCACCAACTTTATGCTAATATTTGTAAGTGTTCTTTTGGTCTCAAAGAGGTTGAGTACATGAGACACATAGTTTTATTGCTTTACTTGAAAGAGTAAAGGTGGATCCTAACAAAAATAAGGCTCTCGTGGAATTACTTGTTCCTAAAACCATTAAGAAATTGAGGTGTTTCTTTTGGATAAACTAGATACTTTATAATATTTGTGAAGAATTGTGGTTGTATAGAAGCACCCCTCAAAAATTTATTGAAGAATGATTATCTTTAATGGAATGATTTCACTAATATAAAATTTGATAGGTTAGAGGAGGATATATGTACTACTCTAGATCTTGTACTGTAGACTTCATCAAGGATGTTGTTGTGGAATGTTATGCTTCAAGAAATGGTATAGAAGTAGTTGTCATGAAGGAGGTTTGACCCATTGATTTTAAGATTCACCAATTAAAGGGTAAGAATCAAATAGAACCTATTTATGAGAAGGAAATTCTAGTTATTTTTCATGCAATAAAATAATGGAGGCCTTATCTAATGGGTAGACACTTCAAGGTTAAGGAAGATCATGATAGCTTAATATATTTTATTGAATAAAGAGTATCTTCTTCCTTATCTAATGGGTAGACTCTTCAAGGTTAAGACAAATCATAACAACTTAATATACTTTTGGAACAAATATTATCTTCTAAAGAGAAAAAAAGTAACTAATATGTTGGGATATGACTTTGAGATTGTATATAAGAAAGGGAAGAAAATTTTGTGGTAGATGTACTATCTAGGAAGGATGAAGCTTTATTGTGTGACATTTCAATATTATAAGAAGATTGGGCAGAAGAAGACAAAGTAGAGTGGAAAAATGATGTTGCTACATGTAATACCATTTAATATTTACAAAGTGATCTAACTAGTCCATATAAGTTTTATTGGAAGGGATATGATTTATAGTATAAAGAGAAATTGTATCTCTACAATAATTCCACTCTCAAATAAAAAATCTCATAGAGCTCCATGAGTCTCTAGTTGTGGTCATTCAATATTTTTGAAGACATGTCATTGAGTCAAGAAAGACTTCTTTTGGGAAGGGATAAAAGGGGATGTTTATTTATTTTTTGCTAAATGTTTGGTTTTTCAAAGAAACAAAGGGGAGACAATTAAGAAATTTGGTCTCTTACAACCCTTGGTTATTCCTAGCCAATATTGGGAAGAGGTCTCTATGGACTTCATCATAGGGCATCCAAGATCTAACAATAAGAATGTCATCATGTTAGTAGTATAATTCCTCACTAAATATGTATATTTCATTGTATTTTCACATCATTTTACAAGTACAGTAGAAAACATTTTTTTGGATAATATATAAAATCTACATGGTATACCTAAGGTTATTGTTAGTGATTGTGATCCTATCTTTACTAGTGACTTTTGGGCAGATTAACTCTCATGTTTGGGTACTCAATTGGATCATAGTTCTCCATACCATCCTCAATATAATGGGAAAACTAAGGTTGTTAATAAGTGTTTGTAAGGATATATATGTTGTTTCACTTCACATAAATAGTCTCAATGGGTAGATTTACTACCACTAGTAGAATAGTGGTATAAAACCTTTCATATTTTCTCAAAAATCTCTCAATTTATGACACTATATGGATACCATCCTCATTCCATCACATCATCATTAAAGGTTTCACCAAGATTTAAGTTGTGGAGGACAACATGATTAATCAACAACAAGTACTTTTAGGAATCAAGGAGAATTTAGTCATGTTACAAAATCAAATCAAGTAGCAGGGGGACCAACATTATAGTGAAATAAGTTTTGAAGTTGGGGACTAGGTTTTCTTGAGACTGTATCCTTACAAGAAAATTACAATGAAGAAATAGATAAAGAACAAGTTATATCTAAAATATTATGGCTCATACCAAATCATGGAAAAGATAGGTAGTGTTTCCTAAAATATGTTTTTTTGCCAATAACAAAGATACATCCAATTTTTCATGTTTCCCATTTGAAGAAGGAAATTGGGCATAACATCCCTACTCAAACAATATTACCAAATCATGATAAAGAAGGAAGATTCATATTCTAGTTCTAAATTTCATTCATAAAAAACAAACAAAGAAACTAAGGATTATAAAACTCATTGAGTATCTCATTCAATGGAAGAATTTACTAGTTGAAGATGTCACATGGGAGGATGAAGAGTTCATTCATAAGCATCCACACTTGTTTAGCATTGAGGAAAATTCTTCTTTAAAGAGGGGATAATGTTACACCCATAATCTTAGAGTATAAATATTAGGTTGCGAGAAATAACTTATGGTTAAGAGCATTGGATTTTAGACACAATTTTACTCTTAAGATGCCACTTTTTTTTTTTTTTGAAATCATCAACAAAATCTGATTCAGATGAGAAAAATGAAGATAGTTACACTCAAAATTTCAAGATGCAACAAGAAAAAAAGTTGAAGTGCTACAAGTCTAGTTTCTAAGATACTCTTTTTTTTTTAAATTAATGAATATTAAGGGTCTCAAAAATGGGGGGCCCAAAATAGGTCCTTTTTTTTATCAAAAAAATAGCATAGCGCCTGAGGGCTCCTTAGTTTTGATTAACTTTTTTTAGAATTTCAAAAAGCCCAACAATGAGAAATTAGCCAATGTAGACATCACGCACCATCCCCTTAATGCATACCTTGTCACAACATTGCATCATTTAGACACCTCAGATCATATTTTCCCTAGGCAATCATGTCATCATCTAACTAGTTAATTAAACCCTATTTCTATTTGACTAATTTCATTTATTCCTTCCTAGATGCATATCTATATCCATTCTTCTAATGTTAATTAAATAATTTATATTATTTAATTAATTAAATCATTTATATCCCTTTCCTTCTAATGTTAATTAAATAATTTATATTATTTAATTAATTAAATCATTTCCATCCATTCTAATGTTAATTAAATAATTTATATTATTTAATTAATGAAATCATAACTAACATTAATTAAATAAATCAACATTTATTTAATTAATAAAAATCTTAAAAGGACCTCTCATTTCCAAAATCTAAACCTTCATGTGTATCTAATTAATTTTATTTAATTAGACACCATCAATTATCTTTTCTCATCTTTTCGGTGATTTATTTCTGGAAAAGATAATCAAAATTTTCTAATTTTTTTCATGTCTTCTGTCTTATCTTTTTTTATTTCCTTTAAAACAATAAATCAAAATCTTTCTATTTTTTAAAAATCTTATCTCATCTCATTGTATTTCCTCTTTTGTCAAAAATCAAATCCTTATCAATCTTATCAATCTTATCTCTGTCCACATCTAAAATCTATAAATCTAACCTTTCACAGGCCATTTGATCAATCTTCACATCCTTATGTCAAGCCAAAATCATTATTTCTTCAATCGCCATCTATCATCTTCATTACATTGTTGTGCTACAGAATTGAGCAACCAACATTCCTCCAAAAATCAACCTTCGAAATCTTGCATCCTTGTGCAAGTGGAGAAGAGCCATGGAGATCAATCAACACTAGTTTGAAAATCGGTTTGCAGTTTCTTTGTTTACTATTTTTATTTTCATTCTAGTTTGTACTTCATGGTGTTTGATAGGATTTAATTTTTTTATTGTCTTCAATGCATTTAAACCTTTGATTATTTACTCCATCAACACATTTTTGGCGCCCACCGTGGAGCTAGAACCCACAAATTTAACATTATCTACAAGTTTTTGTTGACAGTTTCCGCATTCTGGAATTAGCTTTCAGGAAAAATTTGGCGTTTACGCACATTCGACATTTTCTGCAGCGCAAACGGGGTTTTCTGACTTTTGTTTTGTAAGACTCTCGGGAGAGCGATATAGCAATCGCTTTTTAGCACATATAGTCACTGTTGACGTCACTGCTTGCATCCAGTGGACTATTTCGTGCATCCGTGGACTCTTCTCGGGTGTATATAATGTATACGTAATGGTATGTGATAATCTTTCCATTAAAAATCTGTATTTTTTTTTTTAGCGCATTTAGGACTTCTTTTAGTGTATCTGGGACTTTTTCTGGCGCATCTGGGGTCTGTTCTAGTGCATCTGGGCTTATTTAGCATTCTAAAATTTTTCTGTAGTGCATCGGAGGTCTGTTCTAGTGCATTTGGGGCTTATTTAACATTCTGGATTGTTTTAACGCACTTTGACTTATTTAGCATTTTGGATTGTGTTTTAGCGCATCCGAGGGCTTATTTAGCATTTTGGATTGTGTTTTAGCGCATACAAGCAACATTTTCATAGGAAATCTTAAAATGGCCGTATCTTGGTCATTTTTTGGTCTTTTTCAGAGCTTTTTTTTTGAAATGGGTAGAATTTCATAAGCTATCTAATGGTGTAAGTTTTTATCAGATTTTATAGAGTTATAGCTTTCAAATTATCACATATTTGAAAAAAATTGCTTGTTTCAGGATTTAATCACACTTTTGCTTGCATGCATGTGTTTCTTCTTGTCTTGGTGACTTGTTGGTGAATCATACAGACCTGGAAAAGCGTTGGAATTAGTCACAACATCAATTTGGAAAGCGAAAATAACCAGGTGCACTTGTTTCATCCTTCATCTCTTAATCTTGTTTGTCACACATTTCAATTTGGGGCATAAAATTAATCATTATTTGCAAACACATTTGGATTTGGGCTCTTAAAAAAGAATATTGTCTTTAATCACATATTGAAAATTGGGTCTAAAATTCACCACTGTCTTCCATCACATCTTGATTTGGGATCTAAAAAGAACAAGTGTTTGAAATTTTTTTACACACATTTCATTTCTAATCTAAGGGAAATTAATCATTGTGAGTGTGAATCAAGTGTGTGTGATCACAAACACCTCACTTGGTTTGCTTTTGTCAAACCCTTCATAGGAGGCCTGTTAGGGGATTTCATCACCCCTGGGGACGACCTCAATTGAAGTGTGAATCGAAAGATACGCTTGTTTGGAAGTTAAAATCTTATCACTCTTGGCTAAGCCCCAAAGAACTTTATACCTTTGGGAAGTGAAGGTGAAGGGTGGGTTACCCCTTTCTCCCGGCTGTGTGATAGGATTTTGCTTTCAAATCATCCTTAGTCAACCTTGTTCAAACTAGTTTGAAACCTAATTGGCCATACCCACTTGACTAGTTCTAGGACTTGTTGATGTGTCTTCTTCAAGTGTGTGCTTAATAATCACATTCATAAATTCCAAAATTCAAACTTGCTTATGTTTCTTGCGTGTGTGATTCATGTGTGTACATGTGTGATCATTCATTTAAATATTGCCAAATCAAGCTAAACACCAAACACATAAAGACAAGTCACTTTACATGTTCTTCCAACACATTCACATCATATCCATTTCATCCTAATCAATTCAAGTCATCCAATCTAATCATTCCACATCATCACCATCACCATTTGTCAAAATGGTCATGATCATAAACAAGACCAATCCTAAACCTAAGCCCGAGATCATAATTCAAGGAGTCCCTTTCTATAGTCCAAATAATGAAACAAAACCAAAACCTAAAATCAGACTTCGAGGGGCTTCTCCTTCCACCTCATACCAATCTTATCCATCCACTTCTTCATATGTCAATGCCACATCAACCTATCAAGCCACATCACAACAAACACATGTGAACTTAAGTTCTACCTTTCAACAAGGCCAAATGTCCTCAAGTCTTAATGCCACTTTCGACAAGGGAAACACCAATCTAGTTCATGCACCCTTACCATCATCCAATCAAAACCAAAACCCTAAGCCCACACCTTCCACCCATACACCTACAAAGGATGTGACCCAAAGGCTACGAGCAAGGAATCAATTGTCACCATGTCATTCAACACATATACCTGAACATACAAAAGAATCCTCAAACATCATGCCAAGTCCTTCAAGCCAACCATGTCATCCACAACCCCTTGAGCCAATTCCAGAGTCTCCCCTCATAAGTCCAAGTCACCCTCTATCATGCTTCTATGTTGTTGACCATCAAGAACATGACAAGTCTCTCCATGAGAAATCCCCTTCCACCTCCATTCTAATAACTCGTGAGGTATTTCAAGAGCACAATCCTAAACATGCGGAAACATTACCCCCTCATCCACATAAAGATCAACACCCTCCCAATGATTCCATTCATAACATACCTGATACTATTCATGATCAATCTTTCATCTTTGATCAAGACCCCTTTTATGATCAAGAAGACCATGATGATCCTCTTAGCCAACTTTATACATTCCATGGTCAAGAGCTTTCCACCTCACCCATCCATGATGCACAAACATCCACTTCCCTTGATGAGACATATGCCTCCCAAGCACACATAGAAGATCAAACAAATACATTGGATCTAAGTGAACACAATGCTAATCAAGATCCTAATGATCCCCCATCACCCATTATCAACCCCATTGCAAGTCCTCCATCATATCCTATTGGTCTTTTCTACCCTCATTCATGAATGTTCATCCTTAGAACAACAAAAACCATTATCTTCCCTTGTGTCATTTTCTCCATCCAATAAGGAACTCGTGTCTAGTGTTTCACCTACACCTAGTCCCATTATCCATTGCACACTCCAAAACATGAACCACCAAGGTAAATTTCTAGACCTTCATGAACAAGATATTTTGGAGCCCATCCATGTCAAAGTTCCTCCACGCTCTTATGGCCTTGGACCTACACCCCAAGGACAACAACCTAAAGATGTTGGTACTTCCTCCATGCATCCTAAGTCCACTTTCCATCATAAATCCTATCAGATCCCTAAAACATATGTTTCCACCCCCCCTCCATCATCCTACAAATGCCAAAAGCATGTGACCATACACCTTCCACCATCAAATCTACCACCATTGCTTCCAAATCCTAATATCCCTCCATCTAATCTACCTCCACTTCTCCCAACACCTAATATCCCCATTATCCAATCCCCTTATCCCTCCATCCATAAATACCCTAACATTCCTAATTATGACCAACAAATGCACACATTGTATAAACATGAAGCTTCCACCCATTCCACCATACCCATGGGATTCAAAAGAAAGAATTTCAATGCCTCTACTTGTAAAGTAAAAAATCCTAAGGGTTCTCATGCCTTAGGACATCAATACAAAAATTCAAATCAAAATACATCCAAAAAGGTATATAAGCCCATACCTCCAAAAGTAAAGGCCAAAACTAAAATGGTTTGGGTACCTAAGAAAAAAGAAAGCAAGTCAAATGAGGCATCTACATCACAAAAATCCCAACCATCCACTTCCACCCCACATTCTCATTCCATTCAAAAGTCTCAAATTCCTAAAACCCACAAGCCAAATAAAATTCATAAAAATATTAAGTCTATGTGGGTACCTAAAGCACTACATCCACCACTTATCCTAAGAAAGAGCATCACCATTTTGGCTTCCACTCACTTTGCATCCCACATCAAAAGCTTCAATGTTTGCATGCACGGGTGTGTGCAACCATTGGTCATGGTTCCCCTTCCGTTTCACAACAGTGCATGCGCCATCTCCTCATCCAGCCAGCTACTATCAGCCACGTATCTTCCCGTCCACCTTCCTCCGGTTGGAAACGAAAAGTGCCAAAAAATGCATGGCTTGGAAATTCTCGTTTCATTCATCATCACATCCACTATTCCCCATCCATTCTTACGCAAAACTGTCATAATCTACTATCTACCTAATCCATCCCCTTCATGTCATCCCTTACCAACATCTATGAGCATAATGATACTTGACATGGTCCATGCAATGACATCCATATCTAGTGGGACTACCAACTTTCATGCAACTAGACACTTGAGTCCCTCCTATCCATATTCCCTCCTATCCAAAAGTCAAAAAGTCAAAAAGTAAAAAAAAATCAAAAATCAAAAAAGAAAAGTAAAGAGAAATCCCTTCGTCCAACAATAAAAACCTGGCAAACAGGCGCCCTGGATAAGTACCATGATGAAAACCTAGCAAATAGGCATCATGTGTAGGTTGATCTTCTACGTCACTTAAACTTGGGGGCACAATGTCTTATCTATCCAACCTATCATTTTCATGTCATATCACTTCCATCTTATCTACCATCTTTAGCCATCATACATATCTATCATATTAAGTCCACTTATCCACCATTCTCCTTTTGATCTTGATGAAGATATAGGGCCAAATTTTGAAACATGTTTTGGGTATCTCTTGACATACCTCATCCAATCTAAACCAATCATGTCATTATCCTGTTGTCATACATTTTGTCTAGAAACATCCTAAGTCTTGTACCTAGAATGGGGCATGTTATTCCTATGCAACATAGTCTTTGGAAATCACATCCTTGCTCCTTATGATGCATACATCCATTTCATTCACTATGACTTATCCTTTCCATCCATCCATATATCATGAGCCTTTTATCCCTTATCCCATCACCACCCTTTCATCCATCAATCCCCTTTATCTCCTTGCACCTAGCCTTGGTTTTCCCCTTTTCATTGGTATCTAGCACAAAGGCTACTCAAATTTTCATCCTTTGACACCTCCAAATATTCTCAAAAGTCCAAAAAAATTAGAACATTTCAAAAAGCCAAAAAAAAAATCAAAAAATGTCAAAAATCCAAAAAAAAATCAAATAGCCGACAAAAATACAAGCAATGATTTAAATGCAAGTCAGTACTTAATCCATACGAATCAAGTCAATCAATTTTGTCAAATTATCCAATCACATCCTTTGGTTTTGATCTTAATCTTGTCGTAAACCAAATCAACCAATCAATTAATCAATTATCATCATCCTTGTATTGCTCTAGGGATATATCACTTCCCAACAATGACAACACTATCATCATCATCAATCAATCAATCAATCAATGGTTTACAGCTTGACAGGGGCAATTCCTTGTTTGTTTTTGTATCATTTGTGCATGCTTGCTTGCTTGCTTGTGTGTGTTATCATTTTATCTTGCATTTGTATCAAATCCATATCATTCCAGCTAATATTCATATCTTGTGTATATTGGAATATCTTTTTGCATTATCCTTTGCATCTTAGGTCACATAATACCTTTTGTGCATTAGGACTTTAATGCTCTAAGTCTACTTCCTCATACGTCTAGACAAGGTTGTATTACATTGGGGCATGAGACACATCGTCACCTTGGTCCTTATACCTTGGTGCATAACGTCTAGTGCTACATCAAACATCATGGTTGTTCACCTTCATTGCAGCATAATGTATCATTAATCTCCTTCATCCACTTTCTATCTTGCATCATCCTTTTTATCATTTCATTTCATTTCGAGAGTCTACTCATGTTTGTCCAACCAGCCTATCCTCTCGAGGGGGCATCATCATTCCATTATCCTATATTTCCTTCACCATCCATTTTCTTTTACCTGTATCTTAACTTCTTTGAAATGATGTTACTCGACACAAATCTAATCATCTCGAACATCATCTCAAAGAGAGGCAAAATGTAGACATCAAAAAATTGTCATCTTACGATACCTTGTCACAACATTGCATCATTTAGACACCTTGTATCATGTTTTGCCCTAGGTACCCATGTCATCATATATTTAATTAAATAAATTTTATTTATTTAATTAAATTCATAATCATTTCCATTCATTTCTCTAATGTTAATCAAATAATTTATATTATTTAATTAATTAAATCATTTATATCCCTTCCTCTAATGTTAATTAAATAATTTATATTATTTAATTAATTAAATCATTTTTATCCATTCTTCTAATGTTAATTAAATAATTTATATTATTTAATTAATTAAATCATTTTTCATCCATTCCTCTAATGTTAATTAAATAATTTATATTATTTAATTAATGAAATCATAAATCCAACATTAATTAAATAAATCCAAAATTTGTTTAATTAATAAAATCTTAAAAAGGATCTTCTCGCTTTCTTTCCAAATTTGAACTCATGTGTATCTAATTAATTTATTTAATTAGATAATTCATCAATTATCTTTCTCATCTTTTTCAGGATTTATTTCCTTTGAAAGAGAATCAAAATCTTTCTTTTTTTTTCACATCTTATCTTATCTTGTTTTAATTCCTTTAAAACAATAAATCAAAATCTTTCTATCTTTCGAAAATCTTATCTCATCTCGTTGTATTTCCTCTTTTGACAAAAATAAAATCATTATCAATCTTATCAAATCTTATCTTTGTCCACATCGAAAATCTATAAATCAAACCTTTCACAGGCCCTTTGTATCAAATCTTCAGACATCCTTATGCTGTCAAAATCATTCTTCCATCGAATCTTCATCAAGCATCTTGACTTTGTTAAAATAATTCTTCAATTCATCTCTATCATTCTTCATCGTCAAGTCGTTATGCTGCAGAATTGAGCAACCAACATTCCTCCTCTACAATCAACCTTCGAAATCTTGCATCCTCGTGCAGGTGGAGAAGAGCCATGGAGATCAATCAACACTAGTTTGAAAATCGGTTTGCACGTTCTTTGTTTACTATTTTTATTTTCATTCTAGTTTGTACTTCATGGTGCTTGATAGGATTTAATTTGTTTATTGTCTTCAATGCATTTAAACTCTTTGGATTATTTACCTATCTAGACAAGGTTGTATTACGCTGGGGCATGAGACACATCGTCACCTTGGTCCTTATACCTTGGTGCATAATGTCTAGTGCTAAATCAAACATCATGGTTGCTCACTTTCATTGCAGCATAGCATTGTCGTTTGTCTAAACATCCACTTTCCTATCTTCCGTTCAATTCATATCCCTTCCTTTATCATTTCGTTTTTGAGCCACAGCTGTTTCCAATTTCAACACCGCCTATCCTCTCTCGAGGGCATCATCATTCATCATCCTCTTTTCTATTTATTACATCATTTTTCCTTTATGTACCTTGGCTTCCAACGAAATGATGTTACTCGACACAAAATCTCATCATCTCGAACATCATCTCAAAGAGGGGCAAAATGTAGACATCAAAAAATTGTCCTCTTACAACACTTGTCTCGACATTACATCATTTAGGCATCTTGTAGCATGCTTTGCCCTAGGTACCCATGTCATCATCTATTTAATTAAATAAATTTTATTTATATAAGTGAGACTATAATATTTACATCCGAACATACGTGGTTAGTAAGTTTACATATTATTTTAATTAATTAAATGTTTCCATCCATTCCTCTAATGCTAATTAAATAATTTATATTATTTAATTAAATTAAAATCATTTCTAATAGATTCTTCTAATGTTAATTAAATAGTGCATTTGTTGTTGTTAGAATCATAAATCCAACATTAATTAAATAAATCAAATATTTATTTAATTAATAAAATCTTAAAAGGATCTTCTCGCTTTCTTTCCAAAATCTGAACTCATGTGTATCTAATTAATTTATTTAATTAGATAATCCATCAATTATCCTTCTCATCTTTTTCAGGATTTATTTCCTTTAAAAGAGAATCAAAATCTTTCTATCTTTTCACATCTTATCTTATCTTGTTTTAATTCCTTTAAAACAATAAATCAAAATCTTTCTATCTTTCAAAAATCTTATCTCATCTCGTTGTATTTCCTCTTTTGACAAAAATAAAATCATTATCAATCTTATCAAATCTTATCTTTGTCCACATCAAAAATATATAAATCAAACCTTTCATAGGCCATTTGCATCAAATCTTCAGACATCCTTATGCTGTCAAAATCATTCTTCCATCGAATCTTCATCAAGCATCTTGACTCTGTCAAAATAATTCTTCAATCCATCTCTATCATTCTTCATCATCAAGTTGTTATGCTACAGAATTGAGCAACCGACATTCCTCCTCTACAATCAACCTTCGAAATCTTGCATCCTTGTGCAGGTGGAGAAGAGCCATGGAGATCAATCAACACTAGTTTGAAAATCGGTTTGCACGTTCTTTGTTTACTATTTTTATTTTCATTCTAGTTTGTACTTCATGGTGCTTGATAGGATTTAATTTGTTTATTGTCTTCAATGCATTTAAACTCTTTGGATTATTTACCTATCTACAATCATAAGAATAGATAATGTGTGATATTGAATTTCCATGACTATACTTTACTAGTTGTACATGTTAACTTGATAGGCATAAAAATAACTAACTTGGAAAGTTTACAATTGCGATATTACTTAATCATATTATATTTTCCTTCTCCTCAGATAATTTATTTTCATAATATAATGTTACGTATTTACCTTCCTTCCAATATGTCCTAGTTGGACATGCCAATTCTTTAAAAGATATTCCATGCCTTGCCACTTGAATTCCTTGAAATTCCTCGACTCACCATTAATATTTCATGATCCTTAAGCAACTCAAGATTACTGACTAACTCAATAAACAATTTCACTTGCTCTACTTGATACAAATGCTTCATATAAGGATACAATTATTTGCTACTAGGAATGTGATGATAAGAGCAACACATTGATTCTAAAAGGAATTGAAAATCTTCTAACGAATGTTTCTTCTAACAAACATATCAATTGCCTAAAATTTTGACCATTGTTTACTAATTAAATAATTAGTAATTTAATGATAAGATAAAAACAATATGGTAAAAATAAATAATTATATTCTTTACAAATATTATTTCTACTGTGATATGATGAATATAATCAAGTCACCAAACTTACCATTGATTAATAATTTTAACAATAGTTTTAGTTTTGTAAATGATTATTAAGCCATATTAGAAATTCAAAATCTAAAGGATCATATGTAATGATTATAGAACGAAATATTCATTACCAAGAAGAATTTAAATATAACTCATACCTCTTTCAATCCTCCATGCAATGGCCATTGGGTATCGCTGGTATTTACTAATGAAGGTTAATGATATGTTACTATCATCACCTTCTGCATCTAGACCAAGTCACCATTAGTTCAAGTTTTCCTAAAGAAATATTACAATTGTAGTATTACTAAACATAATTATTGATCATCATGTGAACTCAATAGTGAATCTCTAATTACCCTTTTTGCAAGTTAATCGAATCATAATGAATTTTCTATCGAATTACCATGACATAAATTTGTAGAAAATTATAGTCATAATGAATGTAGAACATAATTGTAGATGATGGACTACAACACATTGTGGAGTTTAAAACATTTATTATCTTGTTCAATCTTTAATACCTAATTTGCGAATAATATATAATAATGTTCATACAATATTTTTGAAGTAATTTATTGCACTTCCTATTCAAGATAATCGAACTATAAGATTGTGAATGTGCATCATGATTACTTTAAAACAAACCATATATTATAAATCTAATCTATTTTTGATATAATCATGAAATAATGAAATTTTATTTTACTTGCTTACTTCTTAGTCTCTTGTAAAATTTATTAAATACAAATAGAAGATGAGCCAATTCTACTAAATGTCAATTAAATACTAATTGATATATGTACCCAAGGTAAAACTTCTAACTAAGAAACCTTCTTATGATAACGAAGTTTTAATGCTTCAATCATAACGTTTTAAGGTTTAACTCCATGTGAACCCCCTTATTATTATCCTTCCAAAATACTATATAATATTAAAATCATCTATATTTAGTAATATTATTAGCAATTGATAATATTAGTATTAATGTTAATATGATCTTTTACATCATAATTCCTTGAAAATAATTATATTAGACAAATCAAATTACATTCCCACTCACAATTAAACTTGATGAATGCAATTATTGAAAATTTAATATTTTATTACCATAAGAATTAACCCAAATATTATATGTATATTCACCTAATCTCCACTTTTATTTATTTATATATATTTTTCCTTTATTTTGAACTACTTTGAAAACTATTTTATTTATTTTTCAGTAGTTACTATTTTTTTAAAAAGAAAGAATAAAATAAAATAACTGAAACTAATTAAATGTAACTTAGATTTTATTTCTTTCTAAATATTTAACATACCTAAAATATTCTAAAAAAATCAATTGATTTTATTTTTTTCTAAATATTTAACCTGCCTAAAATATTCTAAAAGCTATGGAATCTTAAAAAAAAAAACATAAAGGCATATTTTACTTATCTATCGTTCTATCTTAAACAAAATTAAAGATCTTTAACTTATCTACTTTCTTAAAAAAAAAGACTAGAGAAAAGCAATTCAAATAAGACTAAAGAAAAGAACTTTAAATGCATGGCTTTTCTTCTATATTAAATTATAGGTTTAAATTTGCTAAAAGTGAATAAGTCTAACTAAAACAATTTAATTTTATAATGGCTATGCTATGGTAGAGGAAAATTCAATAGTTCAGGTACAAGGTTAGAGATTCAAGAATAACATTATCTGTGCATAAGCAAGCTTCTACTCTGGTTTTGGACAACATGCTTAATATGAAAATGAAAAGTCTGAGCAAGACCCCAAGAAATATTTGGGAAAAAAAGATACTTTTCAAATACAATACGCATTGCAAATGACATAAACTATTAAGATCTAAATGCAACAGAGACATTTCTCTTCTTGAAGCCACTCAACTGAATGAGTATAGAGAAAGTATTTTAACTAATTTTTCTTATAGTTTGAAATGATTGAGAGACAACACAACAAAGTCGATCATGTGAAGGTATGACTGCCACCCCTTAGAGGGGCTAAGAAACAAATTAATCCTTAGAGTCAAATGAAAAATGCCTCCCAAAGACAGATCACAATTTCTAATAGCCATTGAAAGTGGATTTCTTCTAGGAGAAGATGAAGTTTGATGATACATATAAAAAAATATGAGAAATCAATGATATTGTGGAGGATTTATTAACGATATATATATATATATATATATATATATATATATATATATATATATATATATATATATATATATATATATAGGCATGTGGGAATAGAGAGGAGAGGAAACACAAACAGACACATAGATGAAGGTGTGTGAGGGGGAAAGAGGATGTTATATTAGAATTCAAGATGAACAAGAATACAAATTGAAAAAGGAATATAATCTATAGTCAAATGCAAAAATCTAAAATCTAAAACTCCTACACATACGAGATTAAGCTATACTATTGTAAACATAATAAGGAACCTACTGATTACCAAATGAAATGAAAGCAAAAGACAATTTCAACATCCCGTAGGAGAGTGTATTCGCTTGATGTTGGATTGCTCTTATCACAGCGAAGCCTCCAAATTTCATGTGCAAAGTGTGGATGAATGCTTGGTTGATCAAAGGAAGGAAATGAAGCTCTCTCAAGGATGATCTCGACAATGCTTTGTTGTATAAGGTATGTTGATTCTCTGATCCATATTTGTGAGGAGAGAGATTTGTTATATAGGAAAAGAGATTTTGAATTGATGATCAAGACCGTGTTGGAGAATATCTAGATCAATGGTCAACATGTGTTGAGAGGATTTAGACATGAGAAGATTGTGCAAAGTTGATTGCACAATTAGGGTGATTGAAGAATAGATTGGATAGCTAGGGTTTTAGATTGATTAGTCAACAATTGATTGCTTAGTTAGCAATTGATTGATTAGTTAGGGTTTAGTTAGGAATTTGATGGTTGAGTTAGCAAAAATAGATTACTTAGTTACTAATTCATGATTTTCTCAATTAGAAAGTGGGTGAGGAATATTAATTAATTCCTTTTTTTGTTTTGATTTGATTTTTTATAATTAATTTGAATAGTTTGATTTGATTATTCAAATTTTGGAGGGAAAGTCTCATAATTAAATTATTATGATTTAATAATTTAATTAATTTTGAGGAATAAGGCGAATTAGTGACGTAATCAAATAATTGGCGTTGTTTGACTAATCAGAATGAAGTAAGATTAGATTAGGACTTTATTAGATAAATGAAATTTATTTAATTAGTCGAAATGATGAAACGTGAATTAATCAAATAACATTGTATTATTTGATCAATAGTAGAATTAGGGTTTTCAAGACTTTATTAAATAAATGGTATTTATTTAATTTGTCAAAAATGATGAAATAGTGGATTAATTAAATAATGTTGTATTATTCAATTAATAGAGGAAATCAGGGTTTTAGATGCCATTTGATGCATTGTGAGATGTCGTTTGATGCATTGTGAAATGTCATGGGATGATTTTGTGATGTTTCAAGATGTTTCAGAGATGTTCCAAGATGTTTCAAGACATTTTAGAGATGTTTCAAGTTGATTCCAAGAAGTTTCAAGACATTTCAGGTTGATTTAGAGACATTCTGAGTTGATTCAGAGTCGTTCCAAGATGTTTCAAGTTGATTTGGGGTCATTCTAAGATGTTTTGGGTTGATTCTGAGTTGTTTCAAGACATTTTGAGTTGATGATAGGTGTTAAGTCAATTTTACATGTCTACAAAAGGAGACAAAGAGATTCAAATAAAACACGATGACATAGAACAAAGATGAAATCAAACATGAGAACTCAGGGAAAACCTAAGTAGTGCTAACCATAGGCTCTTGCATTATATTTATAGCTAAATTTGCATTAATGACGTATAGACTGTAGCATCTTTGTTATTTTTGAAATTTATTGTCGGTAGATGAAACATAAATCATCATGAAGGTTTTGGATGGGGAAGGCGGCAATATTCAACATGTGGTCAGTTGTTGATGGCTTTGGATGGTGTGAAGAGATTGGTCAGTTGGTTTGTACCGACAATCTTCACACATAATTAATTCACCTACTAACAAGGCAAAAAGAAACAACATCAAACAGGCTAAATAAAATGGTATAGATCGAAGCTTAAATCATTTATAAATTGAAAACAATGTTCACTTAATAATGAAATTGCCCCAATTATAGCTGACTACCCCCAAATCTTAGTGGATGGTTGTTGAGTCTAAAAGGACAGAAGTTTTAGAAACATCTACCTAATTTTAATAATGAGGAAAGTAATGCATACAATAGATATTCCAAATAGTGGGACCTATTACATATGATTTATACCAAGCCTACAAGTGAGAATCTAACACGTTTTCAACAACAAATAAAGTAGGAAAAAGAAGTTTGAAAAAAAGAGGAATACGGTTGAAAGCACATGCATAACAAATCACATCACATTATTCCAATCAACAACTATTTTCCATTTCGTTTACGAATATTATCAAGAATAGATTGTTGATTTTACATTTTATTTATTTTTCCTCCATTCTTCTCGATTAAAATTAGTTTTTTTTAAAGGAAATATTTTGTTTTTATGAAATCATGAACCCTTTGTTTGGGATTACTTCCAAGATGAAGTTGTGACCATGTTTTTCAATGGTCATTCCTTCATATTAATCAAAGAGGAACATTATTATTTATTTATATATATTATTTATATTTTTTAAATAAAATAATATAAGTAATTAAATAATTATTATTTTCCAAAGAATTTTTAATTTTTTCAATTATAAAAAAAGATCATTTTAAATAATACTGTTTACCTCATAAATACCAAGAAACCCAAAATAATTAGGTTTTTAAAAAGGGGGTTGTGATAAAGATCTTGGCTGGAGTAACACAGAGTTGCTCGACAAGATCGTAATCACTATGTGCTTTAGTTGTAGGTTTAGGAGCTGAAGGAAGACTTGGTTGTTTATTCATTCTATTCTCATAAGTATGGGCTACCGATCTATAAGAGGAAGCCTTAGAAAGCTCAAGAGAATCACTATCAAATGGAACACCATTAAAAAAAACCCTTTTAGGAGAAGGACTAGTTGGAGTCAGATAGATGACTGGTCTTTTAGGCCTTTGAGGGGTAGCAGAGACATAGATTACATTTACAGAATCATCAAAACTAGTAGAATAATTATTCGAAGAAATATTCTCAACATCGACCCAGGGAGGATCAAATGTGGAAGGAGATTTATCATTTGCTAATGCATCATCTCTAGAAGAGAGCACATTGGAATAAAGATGAGATTCAACATTCACCAATGCAACGCCTCTAAAAGAGAGTGCATTGGGATGAAAATATTCATCATTCACTAATGCATCATATCTAGAAGAGAGTGCACTGGAATGAAGAGAAGGTAAAGTAACATTAAAAAAGGTATCAATGATTTCATCTTCTTGCAACAAGATATCCTCCAAAGCAAGAGTAATATCATGAGAAGGATCAAAGATACAAAGTGACATCGGCAAAGCCAAGTCACTATCACATGCATGAAATGGAATATCATTAACATTTTGAAAAAAATTAGGTACCAAACTAATAAAAGAAGATATTAAATTCATTTTGGTAATAGAACTAAGAAAAATCAAAAATCTAGATTTTCTAATTTTTTTGGTATTTTCTAGGTTCTAGTAATTTGCATTTTTAGAGGTCTTCAAAGCAAAATTTGGGGTTGAAACTTGTGTCTATCCCTAAAATTTTGGTATCAAAGGAACATAATTGTAGGGATTGAATCCTCTTGGAGATCTTTCCAACGGTGCAAACAGTTCTGAATTTCGAGCACTGAGTCAAAAGTTATGACCCCACCAAGTTGGGGTAAATAAATTCCTAGTTTTTTGCTTCACGTTGGGTTCACCAAAATGTAGAGAAGGGGGATTTGCTACTCATGAGTTCTCTTCATTCAGAGAGCCTCATGGGGTGAACTTCCCTAAAATACCTCAAGGAACGATGCGAGAGTTCTAGAATCAGAAAGAGTAGGTCACAAAGGTGTTCTGGACGAACTGACAAGGTCTCGACCAAAGGACGACAACGCAGAATGAGGATGACAACACAACACATTGGAATCCTAGAGATGCGTTGGCATCTCGTACGAACCAAAAATAGAGTTTATCATAGAGAACACAAAGTGACTACTTCTACTCTGATTGCTAAGAAATCTTGGAACATTAGAAAGTAATAGAACATAATAGAAATGAGAATAAAGCATGGTAAATGATAAAGATAAAGAGAAGAAAGAAAGTGCTCACAACCACCCAAGCAATGAAGCCTCCAACACGTGAATATCTTTAGATACTTGCATGCATAAGATTTGGAGAAAGTGTTAGGGTTGTATAGGGGTTTTCCTTAGTCAAACCCCCATTTTGTTATTCCCACCTCCATAGACAACTAAAAAGATAGAGAATGAGAAAAGTAAGCAAATGCGATGTGATAAAAGCAATCCCCACTCAAGGAGGAGAATTCGTATCACAAAATATAGATGCAATAGGTAGGGGATGTGTGAAATCCCAAGATGCTTGCAAGTACAAGATGAGGAAGATGGGGCTACAAGAGCCAAAGGAGTTGCAAAGAGCACTATAAGAGCTTGAGAGTGCTTAAGGCTACTGTAGCGAGCTATATAAAGTTGTGCAAACAAAATAACAAGAGAAAGAGAAGAGGGAAATGCCAAAACCAAGACTAGAAATAATCTAGAAGCACAAGTGAATTGGAAAGATAACTTTTAAAGGGAGAAAAGAAGCAAAAAGAAGCTTCCCGAGCAGTTACAAGGCATCCCAAGCCATTACCACCGAAAAAACAAGATGACAAGTGGCAAAAATTCTTGGAAACAATCATTTGAATGTTGAAATGTCATGGGATGCTAGCACAATGCACAGATGTCTGCGTGGCGCACTAGTGTCCAGACAAATCACACTACACAATGACAAGAACAGGAAAATCACAAAGGTCAATGCAAAGCCGAAACACAAGGGTAGCTACTGAAAAGAGGGTTCTTGAGCATCTTGAGAGGGAAAAGGTTGATGCAAAGGCTAAAATGAGCTTACACAAATGCTAGGGGAGTGGACACTAAAGTGAATACAAGAATGTATGTGAAATTGCAAGGGGTGCGATTTTACGATATTACACATATATAGAAGAATGTGATTTCATGACTTGAATTATTTCAGTGATTGAAATGAATGGCTTGTAGATTAAAATCATCTTCTCAAATGTTGTGTTTTGAAGGAAACAAGAGTAAGTATTGTAAAGAATGATTAAAAGAATAAGTGATTCCATTATGTGAAAAATTAAGTGAAAAGAAAATTCCTTTTAGTAATATGTATGGGTGCTTGAGATGAAATTAAAGTTCCTTAATTTAAATGATAGCATAAGGAACTTATAAGTTCTTCTAATTTTTTTTTTTCACAAGAATGTATATATATATATTTACATACATGCATATATATATATACATATATATACATACACACATACATACATACATATATATACATACATATATATGTATATATACATACATATATATGTATATATACATACATACATACATACATATATATATACATACATATACATACATACATACATATATATGTATGTATATATATATGTATGTATGTATATATATGTATATATATATTATTGGAATACATGGTAAATATGAATGAAATCATTTAAATATATATTACATATATATATACATACATATACATATATACATACACATATTCAAACTTATATTGAATTCAAATTCGATAACCGATATATTCTAAATTAGACTATATGAAATCAATGAGAAATCACAAAGGCATCCCACGAAGGACATGTACTACCATAGATTTAATGAAAATAATCAAACCAAGAAGTGGCTGATGGTAAGCAATAATGCCAATGCCTGGAAGCATGCAGAAGAAGAGTTGTTTCCATTTTGAATGATATCCAGGCGAAAAAGCAGAGAGAACAAATTGGGGTTTGAAGGAAAAAAGAAGAGGAAGAACTCGAGACAGGAAAAATCCAAGGGAAACATCACATAAATGCTTGTATTGGAGGTAATTTGATTTCCTTAGTAATCGACTTGTTATTACTACCATTATAGAATCATGCTTGAAGTGTATCTTTTTTATTTTATTTCAGTGATTTCTTAGTACAGTAATATGAGAGTCACTGTTCTGTATTTAAATAAGCCTTGAGCTGAATGTATGAAGTTTAGTTAACCACTTTGTGGAGGCTGCATGGCTTATGACCTACGTAGAATGTGAAACATTTAAGTTTTAAGCCTTGCAGCTGTTTGTAGAGCTAAGTTGAGAGCTCAAAGAGCCTCAAAGGCTTGGCCATCATCTCTATCTTACACTACGAAGCTTAGCCCTATGAAGGCTATCGGTATCTATTCCGATTGAATGTGTGTTTTGTAAAGACTATTCTTTGTAAAGGATCGACTATGATCTTGTGGGAGGGAAAGAGTCCCCTGTATTTTGTATTCTATTTGTATATTTTCTAATGCTTGTTATTGAATGGGTCGATAACAGGAAGGGGCTTTATTCGAATGCTTTTAGAGAATTGCATATGTATGTATATTGTTATTTATTGTGAAGTTGACCTCATTCAAATGGAATGATGGTTTGAATCTAAGTTTGAGATTCACCAAGCCTTGATTGGGTCAATCTAAAAGATTGACAGGCTGATTTCCTGAATGTGTAAATAATATGAACATAAATTTTCATGTTGAATATTACCACATGCATGGTATAAACTAGTATGCCCATAAGGGAAAATTTGAATATAATTTTTGATGCTAAGGAAGAAAGCACCCGACCTATGAAATTGGTCAAATCTAGAGCAAACTTGGTTTGTATGTAGCAACCTGAATAGGCATGTGTATTGTTTGAACCTGAAACTTCTATGCCTTCTTTGACTAAAATATTTGCTCAAGTATTTCATCGACAAACATGTCGAACTTAGTTTTCTTTATAATATTAAATTTTCTAATTGAATTTCCAATGATGAAAGTGCTCAAGATCTAAATAATAGACATTCTGTCCTTATGTATGAAACTGGGCTATCTAATTTGTTTATTTTCAGTACTTTTTGGAAAACCCATTCTGTTTTGAAACATAGAACCTTGTAAAGCGATCATTTAGCATGAAAATAGCTTGAGATCAGCATATAGAGTAAACAAAATTATTTATCTTTAAATGCAACTATTTAGTTTTGAAACAGTATTATGTTCATGCAAATAGTGGTTATTCTTTTGC